>PVIH01007316.1:36096-101721 GCA_004025045.1 Sigmodon hispidus
ATGGCTAAAGATGAAGAGCACTTTTTCAGGTGCCTTTCAGCCATTCGTAGTTCCTCTGCTGAGAATTCCCTTTTTAGATCTGTACCCCATTTTTTGATTGGGTTATTCAAGGTTTTGGGCTCTAGATTCTTGAGCTCTTTATATATCTTAGAGATCAGTCCTCTATCACTTGTAGGGTTGGTGAAAATCTTTTCCCATTGTGTAGGCTATTGTTTTGTCCTATTGACAGTGTCCTTGGCTTTGCAGAAGCTTCCTAGCTTCAGGAGATCCCACTTATTGATTGTTGATCTTAGTGCCTGTGCCACTGGTGTTATATTTAGGGAAAGGTCGCCTGTGCCAATTCGTAGAAGTGTATTTCCCACTTTCTTTTCTATCAAGTTCAAAGTGGCTGGGTTTAAGTTGAGGTCTTTGATCCACTTGGATTTGAGTTTTGTGCAGGGTGACAGGCTCGGATCTATTTGCATTTTTCTACACACTTCCATCCAGCTATGGCAACACCATTTGTTAAATATACTATCTTTTTTCCAGTGAATGTTTTGGGCCTCTTTGTGGAAGATCAGGTGTTCATAGGTTTTTGGGTTAATGTCTGGATCCTCAATTCTATTCCATTGGTCCACAAGTCTGATTTTATGCCAGTACCAGGCTCAAGATGAGATTTCAATCCTGAATATTTATGCCCCTAATATAAGGGCACCTATCTATGTAAAAGAAACACTACTAAAGCTCAAATCCCACATCAATTCTCACACCCTAAGAGTGGGAGATTTCAATACCCCACATTCACCCTTGGATAGGTCAACCAGACAGAGACTCAACAGAGAAATAAGGAGTCTAACAGAGGTTATGATGGAAATAGATTTAATAGATAGTTATAGAAGCTTCCACCCAAATGGAAAGGATTATACATATTTCTCAGCACCACATGGAACTTTCTCTAAAATTGACCACATAATTGATCATAAAGCAAATATCAGTAGATACAAAAATGAAAATAATCTCTTGTATCATATTAGACCACCAGGGCCTAAAAGTTAGAGTTCAACAACATCAAAAATTACAGAAAGCCTACCATCTCATGGAAACTAAACATCATTCAACTGAACCACCTCTGGGTCAAGGAAGAAATTAAGAAATCAAAGTCTCCCTAGAATTTAACAAAAATGAATCCACAATGTACCCAAACTTGTGGGACACATGAAAGCAGTCTTGAGAGGAAAGTTCATAGCACTAGATGCTTATATAAAAAACCTAGAGAAATCCCACATTTGAAAACTAACAGCACAACTGAAAGCTGTAGAACAATAAGAAGCAAATTCACCTAGAAAGAGTGTCCATCTGGCAGGAAATAATCAAACTTAGAGCGGAAATCAATAAAATTGAAACAAAAAGAACAATACAAAGGTCAATGAATCAAAGAGTTGGTTCTCTGAGAAAGTCAACAAGATAGATAAGCCCTTAGCCAAACTAATCAAAAAACAGAGAGAGAGTATACCAACAAAATCAGAAATGAAAAGGGGGGCATAACAACAGACCCCCAGGAAATCCAGAGAATTATCAAGTCATACTTTGAAAATCTATTCTCCACAAAAATGGAAAACCTAGAAGAAATGGACAGCTTTTTGGACAGGTACCATTTACCAAAATTAAAGGAAGAACAGATTAATTATCTAAACAAACATATAACCCTTAAGGAAATTGAAGCTGTCATTAAAAGCCTCAAAAGAAAAAAAAAAAAGCCCAGGTCCAGATGGTTTCAGTGCAGAATTCTACCAGATATTCAAAGAAGAACTATTACCAATACTCCTCAAACTATTTCACACAGTAGAAACTGAAGGAATATTGCTAAACTCTTTTTATGAGGCCACAATTACCCTAATACCCAAGCCACTCAAAGATACAACAAAGAAGGAGAATTTCCCCCATTAATATTGATGCTAAAATTCTCAAGAAAATTCTGGCACACCGTATACAACAACATATAAAAAATATCATCCACCATGATCAAGTAGTGAAGTAGGCTTCATCCCAGATATGCAGGGATGGTTCAACATATGAAAAACCGTAAATGTCATCTATCATATAAACAAACTGAAGGAAAAAAGACACATGATCATCTCCTTAGATGCTGAAAAAGCCTTTGACAAAATCCAACACTCCTTTATGATAAAAGTCCTGGAGAGATCAGGAATACAGGGAAAATATCTCAATATAATGAAGGTGTTTAACAAGAAGCCAACAGCCAACATCAAACTTAATGGAGAAAAGCCCAAAGCAATCCCACTAAAATCAGGAATTAGACAAGGCTGTCCTCTCTCCTCTTATCTATTCAATACAGTTCTCGAAGCTTTAGCTAAAGCAATAAGAGAACGAAAGAAGATTTAAGGGATACAAATTGGAAAAGAAGAAGTGAAACTATCTCTATTTGCAGATGACATGATTGTATGCATAAGTGACTCACACAATTCTACCAGGGAACTTCTACAGCTGATAAACACCTTCAGCAATGTAGCAGGATACAAGATTAACTCAAATAAATCATTAACCCTCCTATAAACTAAAGATAAAAGGGTTGAAAAAAATGAGGGAGATATCACCCTTTATGATACCTGCAAATAGCATTAAATACCTTGGAGTAACTATAACCAAAGAAGTAACAGACCTATTTGACAAAAATTTTAAATCACTGAAGAAAGAAATTGAAGAGGATATCAGAAAATGGAAAGCTCTCCCATGTTCCTGGATAGGAAGGATCAACATAGTAAAAATGGCAATTCTACCAAAGGCAATCTACAGATTCAATGCACTGCCCATCAAAATCCCAACACAATATTTTTTGGACCTTGAAAGAACAGTACTTAATTTCATTTGGAATAACAGGAAAGCCAGGATTGCCAAAACAATTTTCCTCAACAAAAGAACCTCAGGAGGTATCACCATCCCTGACTTCAAGTTATACTATAGAGCTACAGTAATAAAAACAGCCTGGTACTGGCATAAAAACAGACTTGTGGATCAACAGAATCAAATTGAAGATCCTGATATTAATCCAAAAACCTATGAACACCTGATCTTTTACAAAAAGGCCCAAAATATTCAATGGAAAAAGGATAGTATCTTCAGCAAATGGTGCTGGCATAGCTGGATGGAAGTGTGTAGAAAAATGCAAATAGATCCGAGCCTGTCACCCTGCACAAAACTCAAATCCAAGTGGATCAAAGACCTCAGCGTGGGATCAAAGGCTATGGGATTGTTTTCTAGCTTCTAGTTGTTGTCTAAATGTTAAGTTGTTAAGTTGGGACTGCTGAGGGGAGTGGCAGAGGTGGAGCTCTGAGCAGAAAACACAAGGCTTTGTCACAGGGGTGGGGACATGGAATGATAGTGTTTTCTTTGCCTGTTTGCTTCCTAGTCGTAGAAGGCTAGGATTCAAAGAGTCAACAATCACACAACGAGCCAACACATGAGAGACATAGGGAAGCTGAGTATAACTCAAGTAGGTGACTTATTCCCAGGAGGGGTCCTGTGGCCAGGTACCTCCTGCATCACTGGTGAGGCCAACTGCAGAGATAGATGGAGGCTCTGTTCTGGGGAGGAGCTGGAGTCTCCATGGAATGGCACAGAGTCTCCTTGTCTCCCTGCTGCTGCTCTCAGATGTCCTGTGAGCTGCTTCTCCTTAGGGCCTCCTAGGGCAGCTCCCAGGGACTCGGTGGCTGCAGAGCGGAGGAGGTTTGTGGGATAGTTATGGTAAAGGTTCCCTCATTAATGGGATGTAAGGGCAAGTCATTTATTTGGTAGTTGATCCTAGGAAACACCCCCTGAGGGTATGGAAGTGAGACAGGGTAGGGAAGAAAGCCAGTAACTGATGCCTATCAAACCTTGAGCAACTGGAGCTGTGCTCTGCTGGAAAATGCAGGGAGGCTAAAGAGAACAGGGGCCTCGGGGTAGGATTTCTGTCTCAGAAGCAGTGATTTTGTTTTGAGATCGATGTCTCTCTTTGTAGACAACTGTCCCTGGGGTTGCTAGATGATGGTTAGTAGCAAACAGAGCTCTGACTGCTGTACAAGAATCCCCTTCCCTTTTCTAAGCTGGTGTGACAATTCAGAAGGTCTCCAAATGTTGGCAAAGGCCCCGAGGTCTAAAAGTTGCCAAGGCCCCTGAAGTACGAGAGATTTCTCAGATTTGGGACGCTCTGTCTTTAGAGAAATCCCATTTGAAGAGTGAGAGGCCTGTTGCCCATTTCTCTTAAGATTCCCTGTTAATCACCAGTAGAGGGCTGAGGCATGGACTTTCTCAAACTCATTAGCCAAACATGCAATCTTAATCAACAATAACCAAAAAACCACCACCAATATTGGTAGAGATTTGCAGGGAGGTAACTCTTGGCATTTGGAAGTAAGTTCTGAGTGTACAGGGGTAGGCCCTAGCCAAAACCTGTGATGTGTGATTATCTAGTGAGCCACTTTACCATTTGTACATTTAACCATCATTTGTTCATTTATTCTACAAATGATTACCATTAAGGACCTGATATATGCTGGGCAGCAAGCCAACAGAAGGGGACTCAGTGTTCAACATGGAATTAAAAACCCTTGTCTATCTACTTGGAGGAATAACACTGTAGAGGAAGAAGGAGTACCAATCAGATAACACACATGAATTTTTATCTGATTAGGGTAGTGATAAGATAAGATGCAAAGTCATGAAATAAATCATCATTACCATCATTCTGACATTCTGTCTTCTAGATCTTCGCACCTCTTATTCTTGTTACCTGGTGGTTTTCCCTCTGGCTAGCATATCTTTGTTCTTTTCTTCCTTTAGTGAGTTCCTTTTGGAGGCGGATATTCTGCCTGATCACTTGATCTAAAATCCTCCTCTTCTTTAATCCTTACTCCCCGTATTTGATGCTTTTGGCACCTATCAGCCCTCACAGAGCTTGCTCCTTCTTCCTTCCTGTCTCCTTTCTCCCCCCCTCTTTTATCTCTTTACTGTCCTTCTCCGGTACATCAGTTGTTTCATTGTCTTTCCGTCTCCGGCAATTAACACAACACATTCCTTTGGAACTGAGGATTTCAATAGGAATTTGTTGCATGTATAATGTAGATATCGACTTGAGGAGAGCCAAAGGAAACTGTCCTAAGATAGTAAAGGCCAAGGAAGCTCTAGAGCATCCATTTGGGTGGTGACCATACCCTGCATATTAGATATTTACCTTACAATTCATAGCAGTATTCAAAGTACAGTTATGAATTAGCAATGAAATAATTTTACTGTTGGGGTTCACCATGACAGGAGGAACTGTATTAAAGGGTTGCAGTATTAAGAAGGCTGAGAACCACTGCTCTAGACAGAGAAGATCGCCTGATGCAGAGGGCAGGAAGAGCAGCCTAGGCAGCGGGGAACACATGGAGTGGTGCTCTAGGTGGAAGAAGCCTGGAGACAGGACAGCACTAAAAGGAAAGTAATGGGTCTGGTACTAAAAGAGCGGTGAGGGTGGTCATTTCTTGATTTCAGACAATGAGAAGCCGTGCATGTGTCTTAAGTAATGGAACAGTCAGTGTATACAGGAAGATGGAGAAAAGTTGAAAACAGCCACCCTAGTTCTGGGCTCTAGAATACTAAAGGGGCAGATGTAGATGGTACCCTGGTGTGTTTCATCCTTAGAAATAAACCCATCTGGTTGACTGTTGGTATATGTGGAAAACTCAGGCTGTTTTCTTATAGGATTCTGAATTGCCAAGCTTGTGTTCCTCATCAATGTTCATGCTATCAGGATGTTTCTAGCTTGTGTGGAGGAAAGAGGACTGTGGCTGCTGCTTTTACTGGATGATTCATGTGCTGGTCCTAACTCTGCAAATCAAGATGAAACCAAGTCTTGTCTGGGGATCTCATGAAGAGCTTCTCACTGTTTGCAAGTATTTCATGCCCTTTCTTTGAGAGGATAATTCATGTCTGCTTGTTGAAATTGGTCCTGGCTAGTGACTTGCTTAGATGTCTCATAGAATGTGAACAGAGAGGATGTATATCATTTCTGAGCCTGAAGGTTTCAGAGCCAGGGCATGGCTGACCATGTTTTCTATTGTTTTAAGCACACAGCAAATGTCTGTTGAAACAAGAGAACTGTAAAGAAAAAGCTGGGAGTGCCAAGCCCTCTTTGCTAACCAGCTATGGCGTAGATTTGCTTTTCTAGTGTATGGCTCTTAAGATTCCTATTTCTTTTGATGCTAGGGAACAATACAGATAATGTATAAGGACAATGATTACTTTTAGATGCTTATTAAAAACATTGTTCCCACTGGCTGATGGGGGTAAAGACCTGGATGGGAAGTAGGATATATTGGAAGATAGGCAAATTATTTTGATTTTAAAACAACAGTCTCTTTATAGGGGAATGCATAGATTTTGGGGTGTCCCAGATCTATGTTCTATCACCTTTTTCAGGATTTCTTGCCCTCAACTTCAGATCACAGGACCTTCAGAAATAGGACGAGTGAAAAATTGATTCTGGCAGGAAGGTACTTCAGCACTCTATTCCCTAGGCTAGAACATGAGGAAGCTGTTCCTACAAATTGCTGTCAAATGTATTCTTAATGTTTTCTCTGGGGTCACAATGTTTTGGTGACCCCATTCCCTGGAGGCGCCTCCTCCAGGAGATAAGATTCCTTCATCTGGGAGTTTGATGGGCCTGGGTTGTGTCTGAGACTGGTGGGGGGCTGTCACCATCTCCACCAGAGACAGATGTTTTCCCAGCCCTTAACCTGCTGTAGTTTCCTAGCAAGGTGTCGCCAACCAGTGTCTCAAACAACACCCTGTACCATCTCACAGACACCCTGGTTCTTCTGTCCCACTGGGAAAGGCAGTTCTTCACAGAAGGGGAAGTTAGCCTCACACTTAATTCATCAGTTTAAAACAAAGCTGTGGTGACAGAAAAGGGTGGAGCAAAAGGACCGCACATGCGCTCACAAACATCTGAGCGCATCGCTGCCTTTCAGCTCCCCTGAGCTTTGTTCAGGTTTTATGTTTCTGTACACCGAGCATCATGAATACGTGTACCTGGTGTCTTTAGCCTCAGAAAATGTTACCTGAAACCAGGGGCTGCCCTTGGGCTCAGGAACCCTCAAGTTTAATCCGTCTGCTGGCCATGGCTAGCTGGGTGGCCTCTGAAATATTATTTAATGTCTCTGGGCTCTGATTTCCTTGGCTGTGTGGGGTGGGGTGACCTCATGGTGACATTTCACTAGCCATGAGAAATGAAGGCGTCTGAATGTTTAGTTCTTACCTAGGATATAATGGAAGGGGATTTTTTGAGGGGAGGGGGGTGGAGATGATCCTGTGATTCTGAGGTTACCTTATTTACTCAACTAAGTCAGCAATGGCAACCACAAACAAAACCTCAAGGAAAAGAAAATATTTCCTTCCCACACATGGAAGTTGTGAAATCAACATTCATCATTTCCCCCTGATTGCTCAGAACAAAATACAAAGTTTAATTGACAATTACATTCAACCTTCTTCTCAGCATATTTTCATTTTCTTTTTCCTTCTAGTTATAGCCTCCCACTGTATTGATATGACAAGTCAGGTGTCGACAGATTCAAACATTAAATAAATGTATACACAACTTAAAGGTACTTTAGGAATTATTAAATCCAGCTAAGCAGTTAAGGTCTGCAGGAAAAATGCAGAACCAAGGAAGGGCCTGGGAAGCTGGTCAGACTCCAATGCCTTTTGTTATTGATAACCATTCTTGTTAGAGAGTGGACTGTACATACTTGATTCATGAGGACAGCATACATTTGTCTCTGGAGTTTTAAAAACAGGATTTAAAAACTTTTTAATAAACATACTGTATTTATGTATGTATAAAATGTATTTGTTGTTATCATTGTGTGTGCATGTGCCACAGGGCATGTTTGGAAGCCAGAAGGCAATCTGGGTGCCATTCTTTCTTCCAGGTCCTCAGGCTTAATGACAGTTTCTCTGACCCTCTGAGCCATCTCACCAGCTCCAGAAATAGACTTTTAAAAATTAGCTTCTAGTACCTGTTAAAGAGAATTTAGTTATCCCATGTTGGTCAGAAAGTTGTTTGGTTATACCTAATGGCCATACTTGTAGATCCTAGGTACTGGTTCTTCTACAGTCTATTGAAACCCATGGACATTTTTTTTGACCAGGATGAAGATAAACAATATTTGATTTGATTTTGATTAAGATCAACAGAAATTCATTGCTACTGTGTGTATTTTCATTCATTGGTTAGAGGTATTGATGTAATATGTATTGTGTGTCTAGTACCAGGGCTCAGTGAATGTTTACATATAATATATATATGTTAAATATAAATTATTAATGTGGTAAATTCAGTATATTTTCTACATAGGCACATGTAATATATTTTATATATAGGTTATATAAAACTATCTGAATATGCATCTTTTGTAAAATTCTGGATATTTTTATGTCCTCGTGTGCTTGCAATTTCTATGCAGTTTCTCCTCTGATTTGTTGTTTTCTTCTCGTATAAAAACAGAATAAAGGCAGCTGTGTGGGGTGGAGAGGGGTAGAGTCCAGCACAATTCGCAAAGGCTCCTTTACACAGGCATAGACCTCAGCCTTGAAGTTCAAACCAAGATACCAGTCCCTGGATGACTGTACTTCCTGTACTGAAGTCTCATATTGATATCATTTCCCAGGAAATACAGTAATGTGGTAGGTGGGGGAGTAACCACATTGTGTCAAAATTTCATCAGTTCTCACCTATGTGTCCCAAGTTCTGAGCTATAGGGAAAATATAATATAGTGAGACTCCAGGCCATTTAACCACTCTGCCATTTGAAAAACTGATTGGAGAAAACACTAAGAAATCCCTCTTGGTATAAAATTGTAAGTATTCAGTTATGGTTACCATGTATATGTGTGAGTGAGTTTAGTCATATTTAAGTGTGTTTAACAACAGTGTTGCCATGTATTTATGTTATCCTCTCTCCATGGAACTCTAAGGAACTTACAAATTGTTTTTTAAATACAGCCAGAGCTCCCAGGTTCTGGGGAAGGGCAAGCAGGGGCAGGTTCTGGGAGTTCTGTTTAAATCAAAGAATTTGAGATTCACTGAGTGGCAAATCCAGACTCATCCAGTATGTCAACGTCTGAGGTAGCTGCTTTTGGCACCCAGGTCCTCCTGTCTCATTGTTTGCAGTAGGGGTGCAGAGCATTTGCTTCTGCTTGATCAACCCTTTCCTAAGAGCTATGCTCCTTCATGAAGTTTAAGACGAAATGGAATCTGTGCCATGTGAACAAGAGATTGAGACCCCCCTCCATGTTCCCAGGAATTTTTGCCAATAATCATAAACACACTATCTAGAGGAAACTCTTTTTAGATATATGGTGCATCACTGAGAGTACCGCTCCACAGGATTTTAGATGTTACATTGAAAAAGAAGTGTAGACAAAATACCTGCTTGTGACTCAGAGGCTTGGGCTAGTCTTCAGCTCTGAGTTATTTGCTAGAGGGTTATGAGTGAGGCTGAGGACTTGAAGGACTTCTAAGGAGCTGGGGCTTTGGTAAGTAAACTGAATTCCAAACGGCAGGCAAAATGGGGACCTATTCGCATCAGATTCTCTTTGTGAATTCCCAGGCTTTCCCTTTTATTATTAACACAGACTTCTTGAAACTTAAAACTATCAAGGCAGATCTAGCAACGAGTCTTTACACCGATGGAGCCAGTATTCCCTTTGATATTATGGTCAAGGCCAGTGATTCTCGTGACTCCCTTGGCAATCACATATCAGCTATCCTCCTGCATATCAGATATTTCCATGATATTTTTTTTAAACTTTATTTATTTATTTGCCTTGGTGTTTGCCTGGAACTAGAACTACAGACAGTTGTTAGCTGCCATGTGGGTGCTGGGAATCGAACCCAGGTCCTCTGGAAGAGCAGACAGTGCTCTTAACCGCTGAGCCATCTCTCCAGTCCCTCCATGATAATTTATAACAGTAGCAACATTACAGTTATGAAGTAGCAATGAAAGTAATTTTATGCCTGGGGGTCACCATACCATAAGGAACTATATTAGAAGGTCACAGCATTAGGAAGGTTGAGAACCACTGGGCTGGGTGTTAACTATGTGACCATGGATAAGTAACATAAACATCTAGACTCTGAGTTTCTTCAAGTGTAGAAATGAAGAGTTTGATCATGTGGCTTTTAAATTAGGCCTGTGCGGGGCTGGAGAGATGGCTCAGAGGTTAAGAGCACTGACTGTTCTTCCAGAGGACCTGAGTTCAATTCCCAGCAACCATATGGTGGCTTACAACCATCTGTAATGAGATCTAGTGCCCTCTTCTGGCCTACAGGCAGATGTACAGAGAGAACACTATATGCATAATAAATAAATAGATCTTTAAAAATAAATAATTAAATAAATAAATAAATAAATAAATAAATAAATAAATAAATAAGGCCTGTGCATGTGTAAGAACCAGGAGAGAGCCTTGGGACTGCTGAGATCATTAAAGAAGCAGCTATAGAGACAGGTTTTGCCAGGCTGCAGTCTATTCCCACTTACAATCCACAGGGTCTTTGCATTCTGTCCATGCTTCACAGGGGAGTTATTTGAAGGAAAACTACTCACATCAAAATAAGAAGTTTGTTGTTACTGTCAAAATGGAGTGAGAAGGTTTGGTTTACTCTCTCACCTGAAACAAACAAGGACATCATATAGCAGATATGTTCAAGGTAGTGGTCTTTGCATATGAGGGAACTAGCGGGACAGGAGAAGAACCACTTGGAACGTCCACAAGGATTAATATCTGCTAAGTACAGGGCAGGGATAGTGCCTGTTGCCACCAGTCAGACTGCAGAGTCCTGTGGTTCATGGGGCACTGGGTAGATACTCAGAACAGTCTTGCTTCAGAGGAGAGACATAATTATCTCCAGGCCACATGTGGCCCCTGTCCTTCCCATGGGTACTAGAACACCATTACAAAGGGCAAGACTGTGTCTCTGTAATTGAACTGTCCCCCAGAAGAAAGCTCAGAAGTATCGATGGAAGCACCAAAATATCTGGCAGCAAACAACAGCAAACTTAAAACAGCTAGAATCTGGCTTTTAAAGTTAACAGGCATTAAAAAAAAAGGGAACAATTTGTAATGAGGGAAAAATCAATATTGGTCTAGAACTGACAAAATGTTAACAATTGGTAGACAATAAATTTAAAGCAAGTATTAAAACTTAGCCTGTGTGCTCAGAGAAATAAAAAGTACTGATATGAAAGAAAAGCACAAACAACACTTTAGCACTGAGAACTATAATAGGAAAGGTGAAAGATACATTATATAGCATTAATGGAAGATTAAACTTGGAAGAAAAAAAGATTAGTAAACTTGAAGACACAACAAGAAAAACTACCAAAATATAAACAAATGAAAAAAAATCAAATGCGAACAGGATAGTTTTGATTGACACATGATGGCAGGTGACATCCAGGCACCATTAGTTCTGTTCTCAGCCTTGGTAAGAGGGGCTTCTGAAACACACTAGCATCTTGTCTTTGGGTTTCTAGCCCCTCAAGTGGGGAGAGAATGAATTTCTGTTTCTTTAAACAGTGGTTCTCAACCTTCCCAACACTACGACCCTTTAATCCAGTTCCTAGTGCTGTGGTGACCCTCCAACCATAAAATTACTTTCATTGCTACTTCATATGTGTAATTTTGTCCCTGTTATGAATTGTCATGTAAATATGTGATATGCATGATATCCGATGTGGGACCTCCCTAAAATCGTCATTACCCATAGGTTAATAACTGCTGTTTCAAGCACTCCAACTAGTTTGTTACAATTCTGGAGAAGCGGTTCAGGAGATGTGCTGAGTTAAGATATGGATAATGTTGGGTGGTTGTTAAATCTCCCAACCACACCATCCATAGATCTAAGAAATACAAGAAACTTTAAGCCCTAGAAATTTAAAGAAAATAAAACTAAGGTGTATCAGACTCAAATGATGAAAGGCCACTTATAAACAGGAACATCATCACAACATCCAAAGAAAAGAGATGCCCTAAATACAGAGAAAGGAAGGCAAGGACAACAGATGCGTTCAAGTCAGAAATAATCAAAAAAGTGGACAGAGTGGTCTTAAAAGTACAAAAGATGAAAATGTTCTACCTTTGACTGTACATAGTGAAATATCCCTCAGGGGTAAGCAGACACAAGCCTCCATTCTTAATCCCGAATCCCTCTCCAACTGATAACTACTCACAAAAGAAACATGAGGTTTTCCTAATGGAACCTTGCTGGGTATACAAACCACTTTGAGGGGCAGGCCCCATGTCCAGCAGTAGATGGCCAACACACAACAGTCAAAGGCATTTTTGGAGGTTGTCTCATAATGCTTTGTGAGGGCATTAGAAAAAGCTATATAATTCTTATGCATATACATTATGATTCCCAGTTTTGTCTTCTGTTTTTATAAGATTTCTGTGTATGTTGTGAATGTTTGTGTCCCTGTGTCTCTACATGTTCCTTGTGCTTTTTCTTTGTCTCTTTTTTGTCTGTTTGTCTACATGTGTTTTCTTAGTTTGGATTCTTTGTTTTTGTTTTATCTTGTTCTATTGTCGTTTTCTTAGATGCCTGCTTGTTTTCTAATGAGAGACAGAGAGGTTGTAGATTCAGATGCTGGAGGAAGTAAGGAAGATATGGAAGAAGTTGGGGGACGGGAATCTCTAATCGGAATATGTTATATGAAAAACGTCTATGTTCCATAAAAGAAAAACAGGAAATAAAAGGGAATAGTTCCAGAAAACAGAACCTGAAATATTCATCAAAAAGGTAGATTTTACTACAAGAAATATTAAGGGAGACAGAAAGAAAATGACAGGTGATAACATCTGTGTTGATATTAAGGACCAAAAGAACACTAGAAATGGTGATAATGTAGGAAATATCTAAGACTTTCTTTCTTATGTTAATTTTGAAGAGGCAACTGGCTGACTAAAATGATAGCAATATAGTTATATCACAAAGTAAAATCTATGTAATAGCCCTGAGTCCAAGGGGAAATAAAGGAAAGTATACAGTTAATGTTCTTCTATAATTTAGAAAATGTATAAAGTCCCTTGCAGACCGATTCTGGTAAACCAGATACTTATTATCTTAGTTACTTTTTCACTGATACAATTAAAAAGTGTAACAACTCTGACAGAAGCAACTTGATAGAGAAAGGGCTTATTTTGACTTACAGTTCTAAGAGATACAATCTGTCCCAGCAGGAAGATGAGGCAGCAGGCAGGGAAGGCATGGTGGAGGGAGTAGAAGGTTAGCTGGTCAGATTGCATCCTTAGTCAGGAACTGGGGTGAACATGAACTGGGGCTGGGCTACAAAGCCTCAAGGCTTGTTCTCTGTGGTTTATTTATTTATTTTTCCAAGCAAGGCTCTATCTCCTGAAGGTTCTACAAGCTTCCTAGACATCACTAGCTGTGGACTAAGTGGGTGAGCATGTGACCCTTGGAAACCTTGCATATTTAAATTATAACACAATATATATTCTGAAACTATCATTGGAACAATAAAGCAAATATGTGTGGCTGGAGGAAACCCATGATCCTTCAGATCCTCCCTGTGGGGGTAGGGGTGAGGGGAGTGTTTCTCATTATCTAGTTCTGCTAGTAATACCCAATATCCTTTGGTTTTTGGAAGCACAATTCCAATATCTACCTCTGTTCTCACATAGCCATCTCCCCCATACGTGTCTTCATATGGTGCTCTACATTTCTCTCTTTTTCATTAGGATGTTAACCTAACTTTTCTGTAGAACTCTCAACTCATAACTGGTTGTTATCCTAAACCACAAGTGGGGCTATTGGAGATTAGGTTAAGGATCTTGAGACAGGGAGAGTCTCTTGCCTGTCTACAGAGGCCTGATATACTTCTAAGGATTCTTATGAATGGGGAGCAGGAGGTCAGAGTTAGAAAACAACATGTGTCAATGAAAATGGAGTTAGAAAGATGCAGACATAAGACAGTGTATGCAAGCAACACCTAAAATCTAGAGCAAGCCTGGGGATGGATTTTCCTCTGGATCTTCTAATAACAAAGAAGCTCTGTTGACAGTTTGATTTTAGCATCTATGACCCTTTATAGACTTCGAGCCACCAGCGCTATGATATGGATTGTCCTAAGCCACTAGGTCGGTGGCTATTTATTGCAACAATAGGAAACCAATGCACTTGGGTTTGTAGCTTTCATCAAATGCAGGAAATTTTCATCAATTTTTTTCCTTCCTTTTTTTTTTTTGGAAATCTAATTATACAACTGTTGTATAAAAACTGTTGGAATAAAAATCCTTGGAATCATCATATCTTATGCTGATGTTGTTATTTTTTCTCTTATTGGTGTATTCTTTGACAATTGTATGTATGTATTTTGGTTCTTTCCTCTATTATCTTCTCTTACTCCCTCGCACTGAGCCCCTTATACACCTCCTTAATAAGACTCTTTCCTACTTTCACATTATTGAGTTTATTGCCGACATTGTTGATGTCACTGGATTTTAACTAGAGTTGCTTGTATGAACCTGGGTGTGGGTGGTGTTAACTGGAGCACAGGCAATTTATCCGTCAGTGGCTACACCATGAAAGAAATTATTACATCTCCTCCAGCAGCCATTGACTTCTAATATGAGGGAATCAAAAGGGGGCCTATGAGTCCTGTCCTCTATCTGTGTTAGAATCTCAATGGGCCCCAACTTGTAAAGTTCTTGTGTCTCTTGCCACGACTGCCTTGACCATGAGTGCAATGGCCATGCCATGTCTGGAAGACAGCATTTCACAATGGTTCTTATCATCCTTCAGCTCTTAATTCTTATTTTCTCTCTCTTCCACTACATCTTCCGAGCCTTGCAGAGTAGAATAATAAAGAGCTGTGTTGTTTACGTCTGGGCACTCATCACTCCTAGCACTTTAACCAGCTATTAGCCTCTGCATTAACTATCTCCTTCTTTTAAAGAGGTAGGAAATCCTGTCAGTCAGCACAACACCAATGAGTCTTAAGAACATTGTGCTAAGTGAGTGAGTCACAAAGTGATGAAAACTCCAGGACTCAGCTCACATCAAGTAAGCAAAGTAGACATGTTTGTAAAATAGGAGGTGGATTGGCAGTTACCAGGGACTTGGAGGAGGCAGAAGAAGCATGCCTGTTTAAAGGACATAGAATTTCAGATCTGCAAAATAAAAAATTTCAGATCTGTTTCTTAATAACGTAAATATAGTTAACAAGCAGTATACTTCAGTATGTCTCAGATGTTCTAAAGTATTAACATATTATGTGGGGTTTTATTCCTAACACTATTTCCTTTTTTGTATAATTTTTGTTTATTGTTTTTCAAAAATCAATATCAAACTTTTATATAAAAAGCAAAAACATTCAGAATAGATTTAAAGAAAAACCCATACAGTAATAAAGCTTGTTTTTCCTTTAAAATACATGAAAAATAAAAATTAAAATCTAAAGCTTCTCAAGCCAGGTTGGGCTCAGCTACAGATAAACAAAGCACAGTAGGTCACAGCTAATGCCCACGGATGTACTATGGCCACCACAAATTTCTGCTAGGCAACCCTTCTACAGTCAAACCAGAAGTTTTGTTTTGTGTGTTTATGTGTGTGTGTGCATGTGCATGTGTTTTAAATCACTTTATTCACCCAACATCTTTCAATAAAAAAGAAGGTTTTTGCTTAAAGTCCACTAATGAGTGAGTACATCCAATGCTCATCTTTCTGGGCTTGTAATACCTCGCTCAGGAGAATATTCTCCAGTTCTAATCATTTGCCTGAGAATTTTAGGATATTATTTTTTCTTACTGCTGAGTAGTACTACATTGTGTAGATGTACCACAGTTTGTTAATCTGTTCCTCAGTTGAGGGGCATCTAGGTTGTTTCCAGATTCTTGCTATTACGTATAATGCTGCTATGAACATAGCTGAACTAATGCTTTTGGGGCACAAATGTGCATCCTTTGGGTATATGCCCAATAGTGGTATTGCTGGATCATTGGGGAGAGTGATTCCGAGTTTTCTGAGAAACCTCCATACTGCATTCCACAGTGTCTGAACAAGTTTACACTCCCACCAACAAAGAAGGAGTGTTCCCCTTGCTTCACATCCACTCCAGCATAGGCCGTCGTTTGTGTCTTTAATCTTAGCCAATCTGACAGGTGTCAGGTGGTATCTCAAAGTTGTTTTATTTGCATTTCTCTGATGGCTAAAGATGAGCATTTTTTCAAGTGTCTTTCAGCCCTTTGTAATTATTCTGCTGAAAATTCCCCTTTTAGTTCTGAACCTCATTTTTTGATTGGGTTATTAAGGGTTTGGGGCTCTAGTTTGAGTTCTCTATATATTTTAGAGATCAGTCCTCTGTCACTTGTAGGGTTGGTGAAAACCTTTTCCCATTCTGTAGGATGTCCATTTTGTTTTAATGACTGTGGCCTTTGCCTTATAGAAAGTTCTCAGTTTCAGGAGATCCCACTTATTGATTGTTGTTTTTAGTGTCTGTGTTACTGGAGTTATATTTAGGAAGTGGCTACCTGTGCCAATGCATTGGAGGGTATTTCCCGCTTTCTTTTCTATCACGTTCATTGTGGCTGGGTTTATGTTGAGGTCTTTGATCCACTTGGATTTGAGTTTTGTGCAGGGTGATAGGCTTGGATCTATTTACATTTTCTACACACTACCATCCAGCTTTGCCAACACCATTTGTTAAATATACTATCTTTTTTCCATTGAATATATTGGGTCTCTTTGTCAAAAATCAGGTATTCATAGGTGTGTGGGTTAATGTCTGGGTCTTTAATTCGATTCCATTGATCCACAAGTCTGTTTTTATGCCAATACCAGTCTGTTTTTAATACTATATCTCTATAGTATAACTTGAAGTCAGGGATGGTGATGCCTCCTGAGGTCCTTTTGTTGAGCAAAATTGTTTTGGAAATCCTGGCTTTCCTGTTATTCCAAATAAAATTAAGTATTGTTCTTTCAAGGTCTGTAAAAATTTGTGTTGGGATTTTGATGGGAAGTGCATTGAATCTGTAGATTGCCTTTGTTAGAATTGCCATTTTTCCTATGTTGATCCTACCTATCCAGGAGCGTGGAAGATCTTTCCATTTTCTGATATCGTATTCAATTTCTTTCTTCAGTGATTTAAGTTTTTGTCAAACAGATCTGTTACTTCTTTTGTTATAGTTACACAAAGGTATTTAATGCGATTTGCAGCTATTATAAAGGGTGATGTTTCCCTTATTTCCTTTTCAGCCTGTTTGTCTTTAGTGTATAGGAGAGCTACTGAGTTTTTTGAATTAATCTTGGATCCTGCTACATTGCTGAAGGTGTGTTTATCAGCTGCAGAAGTTCCCTGGTAGAATTTTGTGGGTCACTTATGTATACAATCATATCATCTGCAAATAGAGACAGTTTCATTTCTTTTTTTCCAGTTTGTTTTCCCTTAATCTCCTTTCGTTCTCTTATTGCTTGGCTTAAACTTTAAGAATTATATTGAATAGATAAGGGGAGAGGAAACAGCCTTGTCTAGTTCCTGATTTTAGTGAGATGCTTTGAGTTTCTCTCCATTTAGTTTGGTGTTGGCCGTTGGCTACTTGTAAATTGCCTTTATTATACTTAGAAATTTTCCCTGTATTCCTGATCTGTAGGTCTTTCATCATAAAGGGTTGTTGGACTTTGTCAAAGACTTTTTCAGCATCTAAGGATATGATCATGTGGTTTTTTTCCTTCAATTTGTTTATATGATGGATGACATTTATACTTTTTTGTATGTTGAACTATCCCTGCATTTCTGGGATGAAGCCTACTTGATCATGGTGGATAACTTTTTTATATGTTGTTCTAATTGGTTTACCAGAATTTTGTTGAGTATTTTTGCATCAGTGTTCATGAGGGAGATGGTCTGTAATTCTCTTTCTTAGTTGCATCTTTGAGTGGCTTGGGTATTTGGGTGATTGTGGCCTCATAAAAAGAGTTTGGTAGTGTTCCTTCAGTTTCCACTGTATGGAACAGTTTGAGTATTGGTATTAGTTCTTTGCATATCTGGTAGAATTCTGCAGTAAAACCATCTGGACCTGGGCTTTTTTTAATTGGGAGACTTTTAATAAAAGCTTCAATTTTCCTGGGTGTTATAGGTCTGTTTGGTCTTTCATCTGTTCTTGATTTAATTTTGTTAATTAGTACTTGTCCAGAAAGCTGTCCATTTCTTTTGGGTTTTTCATTTTAGTAGAATATAGATTTTCAAAGTATGACCCGATAAATCTCTGGATTTCCTGGAGGTCTGTTGCTATGCCCCTCTTTTCATTTCTAATTCTGTTAATTTGAATACTTTCTCTCTGTCTTTTGGTTACTTTGGATAAGGATTTATCTATCTTGTTAACTTTCTCAAAAAAACAACTTTTTGATTCATTGATTTTTTTTGTATTGTTCTTTTTGTTTCAATTTTATTGATTTCAGCTCTAAGTTAATTATTTCCTGCCGTCTACTCCTTCTAGGTGAGTTTGCATCTAATCGTTCTAAGGCTTTCAGTTGTGCTGTTAGTTCTCAAATGTGGGTTTTCTCTAGGTTTTCTATATAGGCATCTAGTGCTATGAATTTTCCTCTTAAGACTGCTTTCATTGTGTCCCATAAGTTTGGGTATATTGTGAATTCATTTTCATTAAATTCTAGAAAGATTTTATTTCTTTCTTAATTTCTTCCCTGACCCAAAGGTGGTTCAATGTAGAGATGTTCAGTTTCCATGAGTTTGTAAGATTTCTGTGATTTTTGTTGTTGTTGAATTCTAACTTTAGGCCCTAACCTTTAGGTAAGGTTAAGGTTGTATGTAGTAGAAAGATGGCTTCTGTTTTTTTACCCATTGTGTCAGTGTGTATCTTTTTATATGTGAATTGAGTCCATTGATATTAAGGGATATTAGTGACCACTGATTGATATTTCCTGTTATTTTTGGTGGTAGCGTGTATTCTTTTCTTTGGGCTTTTCTTCTGTGGGATTATTGATTGTTTGGGGTTTCATGGGTGTATCTGGGATCCTTAGGTTGTAGTTTTCCCTCTAATGCTTTCTGAAGTGCCACATTTGTAGATAGGTATTGTTTAAGTCTGACTTTGTCATGAAATTTCTTGTTTATTCCATCTATGGTGATTAATAGTTTTGCTGGCTACAGTAGTCTAGGTTGGCAGCCATACTCTTAGTGTCTGTATAACTTCTGATCAAGACCTTCTTGCTTTCATTGTTTCCATTGACTAGTTAGGTGTTATTCTGATGGGGTCTGCCTTTATAGTTAAGTTGGCCCTTTTCTTTTGCAGCTCTTAAAATTTTCTCTTTGTTCTGTATGTTTTTGACTTGATTATTATGTGGCAAACAGACTTTTTTAGATCAAATCTATTTGGTGTTCTGTAAACTTCTTGTATCTCTATAGGCACCTCCTTTAAACTGGTAAAGTTTTCTTCTTTGATTTTATTGAATACATTATCTGTGCCTTTGAGCCGGTATTCTTCTCCTTCTGTTTCCATTCTTCTCATGTTAGGTCTTTTCATGGTGTCCCAAATTTCCTGAACGTTTTGTGTTATGGCTTTTTTGGTTTTGATGTTTTCTTTGAGTGACTTATCTATTTTCACTATTGAGTGTTCCACTCCAGAGATTCTCTCTTCCATCTCTTGGATTCTGTTGCTTATGCTTGTATCTGTATTTCCAGATTGCTTCTTCAGATTCTCTATGTCATCCTTTGTTTCATTTTGTGCTTTCTTTATTGTTTTGATTTTAATTTTTAGTTCCTGGAATGATTCTTTCATTTGTTGGATTTCTCTTTCTTGGTTTACTTTCAAGGATTTGTTCATCTCTTCCAATTTTTTATTTGTATTTTCTTTATTTCTTTAAGAGACTTTTTAATATCCTCTTTTAAGGCTTCTATAATCTTCATAAAGGTGTTTATATTGTTGTTTCCTTCTGTTTCCTCTTCATTGCTCTGTTTAGGTCTTGGTGTTGTAGAGACATCAGCTTCTTCTGGTGGTGTCCTGTTGTTCTTTATATTGTTATATGTATTCTTGCTCTGACGTCTGCCCATTGCTTCATTGGTTCACTCTTAGTCAGGTCTTAGTGGAATCTTAATCCATTGTGGCTACAGGCGTTGTGTGTTTCCTGTCTGCTCTGGACATGAAGTCTGCATGATTTCTTACCCTCATCAGGCCATGGGCTCCTCACTGTCTGAAACCACCTGACTCCTACTCTATCTTGGACACCATGGGGTTATGCTGTTCAGAGAGACGTCTATTCTAACAATATTTCTTTAGATAAGAGAAAGAATCCAAGTCAAAACAAAGAAAAAGTGAATATGTGAATTGCCTCATACTTTTTAAATTTAATTTAATTTTATTTATGCTTGAGATAGTCTCCCAGGTGATTCCTGAAAACCTATTGCAAGGCTGATCTTGAACATGCAATCTTCCTATCTTTGTTCTTAAGTGCTAGGATTACAGACATGTGCTACCAGGTCTAACAATTCTTACAGCAAAATACTATTGGCAATGAACAAAGAGTGAACTGTTTATATATATATAATTAAATTATAATAATTAAACATATGTATAAAATAGCATGGACAAATCTTAAAATAACTATGCTGAAAAACTAGAGATTTATATATGTATAGATTTTTTTGATTTATATGAAGTTTTAGAAGGCACAAATTATTCAATAGTGTTGAAAATCAGAACCATTGTTTATCCAAGGAGAACAGAGGGAATCAGTCAGGAGAGCGGGGGGTGGGGGATGCAAAATGATAGAAGGAAATATTGGAAGTTGTTCATATATTTACCTTCTTGATCATGATGATGATTTTACATCTGTTAAAACTTATCAAATAACATACTTTAAACGCACATAGTTTATTATATGTTATTTATACTTAATTTTTTCTTAGATGAGTCTCATGTATCTTAGGCTAGACCAGAATTTACTATGTATCCCAGGATGATATTGAACTTCTGATCAGCATTCCTGAATGCTGGAATTATAGGCCTGTGTCAGCATGCCTAGGTTATGTGCTCAGTGCGGAGGATCAAACCCGGGGTTTAGTGCATGCTAGGCCACCACTCTACCAACTGAACTACATCCAGAGGGATTTGTACATTTACCAAGCTCACTACTTAATATCCAACTTATCCTCTGTCCTAACAATAAGCAAAGTTTCTGATAGAGGGATTTCTGACAGCAGTGTAAATTTTTATTATTATTCTAGAAAACAACTGTCAGCATATATCAGGTCTCTAAGATGTTTTTATATTTTGCTCTAGGATCCCATTTTAAGCTAAGGAAATATTTGAAAATATAACATAAGCACTATAGAAATCCCTGCAGCTTCTCTTGCCTACCTCATGTATAGAAAAATGACAAAAATGCTTTTTTTGAAACCATGTTGGCCCGGTGGGTCAGCTTATAATTCCAGCTACTCAAAAGATTGAGGAAGGAGGCTCACAAGTTCAAGGCCATCTTGAGAATTTAGTGACATCTTGTCCCCTCCCCATTTAAGTATCAGATGTTAAGAATGTAATTCAGTGGGAGAACTTATCTAGTACCTGCAGTTTTAGGTTCAATATTAAGATCCCCCTCCTCCTCAAAAACCTCTACCATACTGTAAACAACAAGGGAATATTTAGCCAAAAATAATTTTATTATCTTAAGAAAGATGAAGATAACTGAGGTCAGACTGAGAAGGGACTCAGTAGCTGGGCATGATGGTATGCACCTTTAATCCCAGCACTCAATGGCAGGGGCTGGTGAATCCCTGAGTTCCAGGCCAGCCAGAACTATAGAGGTAATTTTAGGACAGCCAACATCTTTGACTATTCAGAGAAAATCTATCTAAAAAATTCAGCCAACCAACCAACCAAAACAAAACTAAGAAAGAAAGAAAAGGAACGCACAACTTAAAACATGTGTGAAAAATATTTTCTGCAAAGTGAATGACTATGGGTCCAAGGATGCCTTGTGGCACATTCAAGGTCATTAGGCTGGGCTCTGAGCAAAAGCATCTGACTGCCGCCTCTCCATCCTTTACCTCTTTCATTACCAGGCAATGAGCAATCAATGTGTCTGCTTTTAGGCAGGGACAGTCAATGAGCGAGGCTGGGATGGCCCTTCCGGTGGCTGTGACACCCAGGTGAATCAGTATGTCTCTCACTGGGAGGCTGACTGAATTTCTGCCCGAGGGAGAGAGCACACTCTGTTTTTCACCTAACTCACAGGAGACAGGCTGGAGGTTACACTGCCCAGAACAGCGTGTTCTGCTTTCTCCTACAAGCAGAATGAAGCCACCTAAGGTTGGAATGAAAGAAATGGAAAAAAGTATAAAAGGAAAATGAGAACCAAAATAGAACAAACCTAGCAATAATAATGTCAGACTGAAGATAGTGCAAGCCAGTTATTACTAGGATTGATAAAAAGGTATATTAGTCAAACAAACATTTATGACTCTGACAACATAGTTTCTAAATATATAAACAAATAGAAAGTATGAAGATAAATGGATGACTCACAATCAGAGTCGTCTGTAACCTGTGCTGTTATAAATCAATAAATCAGCATATTAAAAATAAGAATATAGGACTTGAGATAAATATGACTTAACAAAATATTTTACAAGAGTTTGTTAATACAACCAAATACAAGACAAACAGTATTTGTTCTTTCAAGAGTACATTTAAAAAATCAGGGAAAACTAATTGTGCACTATATAAAGTTAAGACATTTGAAATGATAGGTCACATGGGTAAAGATTTATGAACATATAATCACTAAAACCAGAATAAAGCATAGGAGAAACAGAGCAAAATTCAAGTATGTTCTATGAACCATAATTCTCAAGAGTAAGACAGTAAGTCTACTTCTTTGAAGCACTTAAATTGAAGAAAAATAAATAAAAATGATTTAGGAAGTACAAGTTAAAAACCAATGATGTAACCATACTTGGAAAAATAGTTAGCATGATTGTACTTATTAGGAAAAACAAACAGGATTTTAAAAAATAAGTAAACTAATCTTTGAAATCAAAGCACTGGATACAACTGAGAAAATAAATAAAATGAAGTGGTAGAATTAATAAAAAAAAAAAAGTAAGAAATGAAGGCAAAGAATTAAAAAAAAAAAAAAGTAAAGAACAGTGCAATTGCACTACAAAATCCAAAGCTGTTCTTTGCAAAGCTCTTTTGTTCTGGTTCAGTGATCCAGGGCTGTTTGCCTCTGTGCCCTGTTTGTCTGTCCACCTTTCAGCCTCCATCAGTCTCAGGTAATAATAAGAAAGTCCAGAGTCCTTTGTCGCTGTCACTCCTCAGAAGCTCTGACTACTGAACCTGACTTAACATGTTTGCAACAGGTAGTGTTTATCAGTTTATTTGGTTGAAGTCTACAGATTAGGATATTTGTTTATTTATTTATTTTTATTATTATTATGAACAAAGAAGTCACACTTTCTATCCTGTATATCCTTATTCAAGTTGTGGAGAAGATAGAATGCCCTGATGTGTTGGGAGGGGGAAAGATTAGGGTATTTGAACACAACCTATGGAATGGTACATACTAAGCCTAGCTGTCTGGGCTTTGTGAATGTACTGTAGAAAACCTAGTACTGGGGCTGGGGAGTTGCTGGTCAGTAGGACTTGAGTTTAGATCCCTGGCACCTATGTGAAAAGGTAGGCATGTCTATAGGTCTATAATGCCAATACTGGGAAAGGCAGAGACAGGTGGTTTCTGGGTAGGATACATATATATATATATATATATATAGAGAGAGAGAGAGAGAGAGAGCTTGTGAGTTTCTTCCTTTAGGGAGAAATCCTTTTGTGAATAAGTCCTAAGAATGGAATGTGAATGTACACACAGCTCAGAGGATGTGAAGTTGTACCCACTTGGTCACATTTGTGTACACAAGGTGAGCACTGTTGCTTGTGTTGGCATCCTATATAATTTGTGTCTAACTTCTATTTCCTTTTTTGCAGACAGGAGGTCCTAGGAATTGTTGTGTGGGTCACTTTTGCTAACGTGGTCACATCCCCAGCCCTTTTCAGCACCAGAGAATGCCTAGCATTTTTATGCGGTAGCCCACTGATACATGATGAAGCCCTAAATTCTGATGCCTCCTTCTGCTTCCCAAATATTAGTCCTATGGTGTTATATCCCTACCATAGCCAAAGTACTGAGAAAGATTGAAATGTCAAATTAGTGGGCCTCAGAGGAGCCTATGAAGTCATCAAGCATACCATCCTCAGCTACTTCAGAGCCTGGAACTTGAAAGAGAAAATTTCCCTGCTGTCATCTTTGACTCCTTCCTACTGACCAAATAGCTTTGTCTAGTTTTCACTTTGTCCAGTTTCATCAACAGAGCAGTGAGCCGGAATGTTTCTACCCTGACTCTGACCTGCTTTTCTTGTGGAGGCGTGTCCTCCCAGGGAGAACCGTTGCTCCACAGGACAAAGTCTGGGGTTGCACTAGGTGCTAAGGAGCAGAAGCAGAGGCCAAAGCGAGTAGGGCTTTTGCTAAGGGTTGAGGTCACCTATCCAGATGCAGAGTCAGACTGTGGTAGCTGCTCAGAGAAGTTACCAGAGATCCAGGCTTCTGACATGGGGACATAGTATTTGTAAATAGTTCCACAGTGTCAAAGATGAGAATAAGTGTCTGGGTAAAAATTTGCAGTACACAGTCTCCCTCTTTTGTAGTCACAGAAACTGAGAACCACAGTTCAATGACCTGCACATGGTTGTGCTGATATCCACTCAGAAGGCCCCAAACCTCCTTGAACCAGGAACCTTGCAACCTCTAAAACTTGGCATGCTGCATATGCTTCTTGCCTTTTGCATGTGCCATTCTTTACTTGGAACCACATCCCAGTATACCTCCTGATCTGACCATCTAGAAACTTTACCAAGGGACGTCCACCTGATGCTTCTCATCCCACAGAAGCTTTCTTTCCACCCATCTCACTTTGTCTCTCTCCCACCATTTCCTTCCGGCTGCTCACCAGGATCAACTTGGTTTCTCAAGCTCTCTAAAGGACCCTTTGGAGCCAAATTCTCCCCATAACTTTTATTCTTCTGCTTCAGCATCCAGGAGTTAATAGGAGACTGGAGGAAGGCTCTTCATTCACATGGAATCCTGATATCACAACACTAGGGCCCTTTATCATCTTACTTTTGGATTTCCCACTGCACTTTATGCAGTGATTATTGCTCACATGCAATAATCAGTAAATATTTATGAGATGAGAGACTCCTCCGAAAGCTTCTAGGTGAAGTCTGAGGACACCTTGCCTTGTGCCTGGTATGACCCACTTTCAAATATTTCATCTGCAGTAGTGTAACAAATAGTATCAATATACTAAGAAATAGAACTAATGCTATATCAGTATTAGTACTATATAAGTTTGAATATTAATGTACTATACTTGAAATGTATATCTAGTAGGTCATATACTTTAGAAGCTGTAAGAAGCTCTAGTAATTCACAAAGTGACTATTGTAATAGGAAAGATAGGTAGTATTCATGGTAAGCGGGCAGCTTGAATATATTTTTGAGATACTTTTCATTTATTCAAACAGGTTATGAAAAATTAGTAAGTTCTCATGAATGGGCAACAGTACACTAACAAATGTTTAGTAATGGGCTTCCTGGGGGGATCTATACAATGTATTCATTTTTGTGTATAATTACTACCACCATTGAGTCCACAGTAAGTAGCCTTGAACTTGAACTCTCACTCTTATGTGTGTTAGCAAGGATCATGCTATGTTCCATGACATCTCGATCCAGCCAATACCAGATGGAGTATGTGCATTTTGTATGTGCATGTGTGTGAGAGGGTGTGTATGCATGCCTGTGTGTGGAACCATGTGAAGTGTCTTTCCATTTTCTTTTTCACATTATTTTTTGAGACAGGCTCTCTCACTGAACCTGGAGCTCATCAATTCGCTAAGGGAAGTGACCAGCAAGCTCTCCTCCCCAGAGATCCACCTGTCTCTGCCCCTCCCCAGCATTGGCATTATAGACATACATGCCTACCTTTTCACATAGGTGCCAGGGATCTAAACTCAGGTCCTACTGCCTGCACAACAAACACCTTACTGACCAGCAACTCACCAGCCCCCATACTAGGTTTTTGACAGTACATTCAAAAAGGGCCCAGACATCTAGGGTATCTAGTATATACCATTCCATAGTATGTGTTCAAGTTTCCTAATCTGTAGATTTCAACCAAATAAGTTGATAAACACCATCTGATGCAAACATATTGTTAGGTTAGTCAGAGCCTCTGAGGAGTAATAGAGGCAAATGTACTCTGGACTTTCTTATTATTATCTGAGACTTGTGGACACTGAAAGGTGGACCAACAGGGCATAGAGGCAAACAGCCACTGAGCCAGAATTTGGGAAGAGATGCCCATACTTGTCTCAGTTAAATAGGTAGGAGCTACCCTACACATTTAACCTTGTAGCCCTAAAGGATCGTTTATCCAGCAACTGATACACAGGGTCTCTACTGGCCCTCTGAGTCCTGTTATGCAATGCTATCCATCAGTCTCAGGTGAATGCTTTTTGCAGATGGAGGGTGATGCTCTGAAAAACACAGCCAGCTGGGACAGTTTGGTTTTTTTCTGTCTACTTGCTGACCAATAGTTGTTATATATGTATCCGAGTTGGGTATGCAATTTTACTTCACTAAAGCCTTTTAGAGAGGTTTGCAGATCAATTACTCTTTTAATCACATGTGACCTGCTACATCAAGAGCTAGCCTAAAGAACCTAGCAGTGTACATGTGAAATATTCAGGCCAAAGTACAATGCCCATGATAAAAAAGACTGTGGCTACAGGTGCTCTCTCTGACCATGGTTGGCTACTGGGCCACAGTTATTTGGGGGATGGTTAGCCATGTGATTGGGCATGATTTTGCTTTAGATACTTGTCTCTTTGCTGTGACAAAATACTTGAGAAAGGCACTTGGGGAAGGAAGGGCTTATTTTGCCTTACAGTTCCAGTATGATGAGTCCATCATGGCAGGAATAGTGGCCGCAAGGACAGGAAGAGGCTGGGCACAATGTGTCCACAGTCAGGAATCAGAGAATGACTGCTGAGGCTCATCTGTTCTCCTTTTTTTCAGTCCCAGATCCTAACCCACAGAACAGCACCACCCATATTTAAGGTGTGTCTTACAGTCTTTATTAACCTTCTCTAGATTAATCTCACAGGCATTCCCAGGTAATTGTCCCCATAATGATTCTAAATCATATTGAGTTGACAGTCAAGATAAGGAGCTAAATAATATCAGAATATTTATAGAATGCTGACCTGGAGTTACAGATACTTATAAGCTTTCATGTGGGTGCTGGGAATCAAATCAGGGACCTCTGAAGAGCAGTCAGTGCTCTTAACCACTGTGCCATCTCTCTAGCCCAGATGTTGTCAACCTGTGGGCTGCAACCTGTTTGGGAGTGGATGAATCCTTTCATGGGGGTTGCCTAAGACTACTGGAAAACAGACATTTACATTATGATTCATAACAGTAGCAAGATTACAGTTATGAAGTAGCAATGAAAATAATGTTATAGTTGGGAGTCAGCACAACATTAGGAACTGTATTGAAGGGTCACAGCATTAGGAAGGCTGAGAACCACTGTTGTAGCCCCATCAGTGTCAGATCGTTACAAAGTAACTTTATATTACCTGGAGTTTCTCATGGCAGGTGTCTTGAGTTCAGTTGCTTTTCAGAAGCCGACTTTGAGACAGTCTGCTTGTGAAGTTGAAGGAATAAGCAGTGGGAAGACTTGAGGAAAGTGAAAGGAACATTTTTGGATGCTTTACATTGCTGGGGCAGTTAGTCTTGCTTCAGCCCTTCTGAGACACTGGCTAGAACATGCCTAATGTTTCTATCCAGGAACAAGAAAGCTGATGTATTCCTCCATCAGTTTCTAGGCCTTGCTGGTTCAAGAACCAAGCAAAATCCTGTGTCTACAGACAGAGAAAAATGCAAGCATTTGGGGTGAAAGTCTTTGCTGTGTTCAGGCACTGTCTCCTTAAGCTGTGAATGACTTACTCCCAAGTAGACATATATGGGCTCTAACCACCAACAGGAAAAAATGACTGCTTATAGCAGAAGAGAGGCTCCCCAATACCAGGGTGGTATTCAAGGTATTCCTCCTGTCAGCTCAGTATAGGAGAGCCAGGGACAGGAGGTCCATTAGAGTTCTCTATAGTGTCAGACACAAAAGAATAAATATATGTTATAAAGGGGATCTATGATATTGGCTTACATGATAGGGGCTAGGTAGGCAAACAATGGCTGAGACCTCAGAGGCAGATTAGTCTACTAAATTGATGCCTCAGCAATACCAAGATGGTGCCGAGGACTAGGGGATTTCTGGAGACACCATTGGTGTTCAGTCATCTTGGGAGACTGAAGTGGGTAGGTTCTGATGGCAGGGGAGGATGGCAACTGTAGGTAGAGCAGGCTAGACATGTTTACCAGCAAGAAGAACCAGTAAGCAAGCCTGTGGTCTTTCCTCAGACCTCTACATCTGGGCTGCTGCTAGAAGGTTCTGCCCAGTCTGGGGATCATCATCTCTCAGTCACAGGAGGGTTTTTCTTTTCCTTCCTTCCTTTCTTCCATGTGTGTGTTTTTTTTGAGACAGGGTTTCTCTGTGTAGCCCTGGTTGTCCCGGAACTCACTTTGTAAGACCAGGTTGGCCTTGAACTCACTGAAATCCACCTGCCTCTGACTCCTGAGTGCTGGGATCAAAGGTGCATGCCACCATTGCTAGGCTAAAGTTACATTTATGTATGCATTTTGTTAACCCTTCACAGAACTTTCCTCACAGACCTGTCCAGGACGTGTCCCTTAGTTGATTCCAGATATAATAAGATTGGCAAACAAGATTAACCATCACTGGGTGGTACTCTATGGCATCCCACTCTAGGATAGGTAGTCTTGTATTGGAAGTGGATGGGGACTGAACTTCCAGATGTGATGGTCTCTGAGAGAAATAACTGTGAAGCTATTTCCTTCTATTTTTCTGACTGTTCTTTCTCTGGTTTTGAGTCAATCATAATATCTACTTTTCTCCATTGTGAAGAGTAACTCAGATATTTCCAGAATTTTCCTTGAAGTTACAAGGTACCCTGGGGCACTACAAGATCTCAAGTGTTGCTATTGTTCTTCCTTAACATAGACCAGAGCAGCAGTATTTATTGAGAGACACTCTCTGTTCCCATACCTAGGCCTTTTCATTTTGGGCACCTAGGCCTTTTTGGTTTTGGGCAGTTCTTACCATATCTGGTACTGCCCCTAAACTACTGAGGGCATGGCTCCAGTTTTAAAAACTCAAAATAAAATGAATGCCTTCACAGACCCTGAGAGCTCTCCCAACTGACTGGGCCCAAATTATTTAAGTGAACATCAGCTTCTCTATCATAAAGAACTGATAGTTAGATCTACCTCACGATAATGTCTCTCCCTCCACACACAGCCTGGCCTCTTCCAGTCAGGGCATTTCATTCATTTCTGGTTGCATTCCTGTCATCATATTTCAATACAGAGTTAGGTTTTCTGCCCTGAAGATAACTAGTTTCATCTGATATTTACACAGCACTAAACTTTTTTTCTTAGATAAATGCAATGAAAATATCCAGTTGGTATTATAAGGTATTTCTTTTCTGTGTAAGTTTGTGCCATCTTTGTTTTCTTTTTCTTCCTTTCTCTAAAGAAGGTGATAAAAGAAAACCCAAGTCTTATAATATCTGCCAGTATTAAAGAATAAGAGCTCCACAGGAAAGGGAAGAGAGGAAAAAAAAATCATTTGTCAGCCCCCAGGGCAGATTGCAAAGGAAGTATACAGCTTCATTTCTATCGAAGAACCACTTTGAATGGATGAAAAAAATTCCTACCTTGGTATAATGTATTCCCTTTGTAGCTGGCAGCTTGGGTTTTCTGTACCAGAGACCTGAAGGGTTGTCAGTGTTAGCAAAAATAAGTTTTCCTGATAATGGTTTTTGGTGCACTGTATGCAAGCATGTGCTATTTCTAATGCTTGCTTAAAAAGAGACTAGAATATGGAATGCATTATACAGTGGAGCCAAAAATAACATCTGTCTCCAAAGAAGGGGAAAGATTTCATTTCATATCGTTTCTTATTTGACGGCGTCCTTTCCCCCCTGCCTCTACTGGAGAATTATAGTTTTGTATAGCTTACAGAAATAACATTTAAACATGGCATGTGATTTTAGACTCTAATGAGATCTACTTAATAAAACACACAAGCAATTAGAGAACTCCATTGTAATCACTACTGAAGCCCCAGAGGGTTCCCATCGGTGGGGCCCACTTGCTGCCTTCCCAGACTCTCTCATTTGAGAAGCTTCGACAAGGAAATCACTGCTGCCCACATTGTGGATATGGATCACCCTTACCTAGCCAGGCAGATGTTTTTGAACTTCATGCTGCTACCGCTTGGGCAGACTGCTCCTTTCATAGTTTGAAAATTATATTCGCCAGGGATTTAAGAGATTGATGGACACACACATTAAGCTTGTCTGGCAGCTCATCCCAGAAACACCGGGGGAAGGAAAAGACAGATGAGGAAAGAAACCCTAGCTTTCTGTTCTTCATTGTATACAGCAGGAAAGTTACCTGTTTCAGCTGTAGGCTGAGCCCACTTGCTTATAGCTTCTCCTCCTTCTGTGGGCCCAAACATGCTTAAGTGAAGGTGGCTGTTCTGGCAAAGGTTTCATGTCAGCCATGCTATTGTTGTTGGCTGTGCCCCTGTCTTGGATCTCATTCTGTGCTTCAGCTGTATTGATCAGATGGACTCCATATTACAGGGGGATCTGGTACTCCCTGATGTTATGCCATCGATGGTTGAACCGCTGGTCCTTAATGATCAGAGTTTCGGTGACCTTACCTATTGGCTGAGTCATCTCTTAGATGCCAAAGAAGAGTCAAGTTGGTTAAATACATAATTTGCCATTAAGCAGTTGTGGTGCTCTTTAAAGGGCAATGCCGAGGCAATGGAGTTGCCTGGCGTTTTTGTTGTAAATGATGTTGGTTTTGGAGATGTCAATGGGAATAGTGGGAGAAGTGTGATGGGGGTATCAGTTGGGGGTGGAGAGCAGTAGTAATAGTGATGGTGATGTTGATAGTGAAGTAGATTGAATGGTGATGTTAATGGAGGTGACAGTGGTGGAGAAAGTGGTGATGGGCAGTGAGACACAGGCTTAGTATTTGTGGAGGGAGTTGCATATAAGAGATACTGAAGTCCACACTAATGTGGTGATCAAGTTTCTACTGTTTAAAGTGTGATCTATAGACCTGTACACAAAGGTGATCATTTAGGATTAAGTTAGATAATAAAGACTTTGTCTCTATCCTTCATCCAAATAAAAAATACATTCAAGTAATATTGTCAGGTGATTTGTGTGCACAATAAGTTACCAGAAACACTAGTCTAGAGGATTGATAGTCAAGAAAACCTGTCTCATTGTGTCCCAATATTTCCCCCCATCTTCTTCTCAAGAGGAAGCAGTAGACTTTGCCTACATATAGGATTGAGTACGTTATCTCAGTTACTTTTGTTACTATGATAAAATACCCTGACAAAATCAACTCTGAAAAAATTTATTTTGGTTCACAGTTTATATTAGAGTCCATTATAGTAGAGATGTTCAGTGGGCACTTGATGAAGCTGGTTGTATATCCAAGAAACAGAGAACAAGAAATGGCAGTGTTCATCTCATTTTCTCCATTTATGTAATTCAGGATTTCAGCCCAGTGAATGGTGCTATCCACAATAGACAGGTCTTCTCACCTCAACTAACCTATACAATAATTCCCAACAAGACCCGTATCCAGGTGATTATGGTTCTCATCAAGCTGACAATTGAGATTAACCATCACAGATGATGAGGAAATGGCTATCTGGCCTGTACTCCAGGTTCCAGAGTCAGGTTTAAATAGGGGTGTTAAAAAGAGTTCTTCAATAAGGGAAACATCAACCTTTATAATAGCTGCAAATAGTATTAAATACCTTGGAGTAACCATAACCAAAGAAGTAACAGATCTGTTTGACAAAAACCTTAAATCACTGAAGAAAGAAATTGAAGAGAATATCAGAAAATAGAAAGCTCTCCCATGTTCCTAGATAGGTAGGATCAACATAGTAAAAATGGCAATTCTATCAAAAGCAATCTACAGATTCAATGCACTTCCCATCAAAATCCCAACACAATATCTTTTGGACCTTGAAAGAACAATACTCAATTTCATTTGGAATAACAGGAAACCCAGGATTGCCAAAACAATTTTCCTCAACAAAAGAACCTCAGAAGGCATCACCATCCCCAACTTCAACTTATACTATAGAGCTACAGTAATAAAAGCAGCCTGGTACTGGCATTAAAAACAGATTGTGGATCAATAGAATAGAATTGAGGATCCAGACATTAACCCAAAAACCTATGAACACCTGATCTTCCACAAAGAGGCACAAAATACTCAATGGAAACAAGATAGTATATTTAACAAATGGTGTTGGCATAACTGGATGGTAGTGTGTAGAAAAATGCAAATAGATCCAAGCCTGTCACCCTGCACAAAACTCAAATCCAAGTGGATCAAAGACCTCAACATAAACCCAGCCACTTTGAACTTGATAGAAAAGAAAGTGGGAAATACACTTTTACGAATTGGCACAGGTGACCACTTCCTAGATATAATACCAGTGGCACAGACACTAAGACCAACAATCAATAAGTGGGATCTCCTGAAGCTCAGAAGCTTCTGCAAAGCCAAGGACACTGTCAATAGGACAAAACAACAGCCTACACAATGGGAAAAGATTTTCACCAACCCTACAAGTGATAGAGGACTGATCTCTAAGATACATAAAGAACTCAAGAATCTAGAGCCCAAAACCTTGAATAACCCAATCAAAAAATGGGGTTCAGAACTATAAAGGGAATTCTCAGCAGAAGAATTACGAATGGCTGAAACAGGCACTTGAAAAAGTGCTCATCATCTTTAGCCATCAGAGAAATGCAAATCAAAACAACTTTGAGATACCACCTAACATCTGTCAGATTGGCTAAGATAAAAGACACAGATGACAGTCTATGCTGGAGAGGGTGCGGAGCAAGGGGAACACTCCTTCATTGTTGGTGGGAGTGTAAGCTTGTTCAGCCACTTTGGAATGCAGTATGGTGGTTTCTCAGAAAACTGAGACTCAATCTCCCCAAAGACTCAGCAATATCACTACTGGGTGTATACCCTAAAGATGCACAGTTACACTCCAATGGCATTAGCTCAACTATGTTCATAACAGCATTATTTATAATAGTAAGAACCTGGAAACATTTTAGATGCACCTCAACTGAAGAATGGATTAACAAACTGTGGTACATCTACACAATGGAATACTACTCAGCAGTAAGAAAAAAAAATGATATCCTAAATTTTGCAGGCAAATGGATGGATTTGGAGAATATCCTCCTGAGGAGGTATCACAAACTCAGAAAGATAAGCAGGGGATTTACTCACTCATTAGTGTACTCTAAAAAAACAAACAAAAAAGCAAAGCATGCCCAAGCTGCAAACCACAACCACTGAACAGCCTGGGATCAGAAACACCTTGAACTGACTCCTTGGATTCCACTCCCCCTAGAGGAATACCTGACTCAGTCTTGATGTTAGGGAGAGAAAACTGGATTTGCCAGGAGTGGAGGCTGAACTAAGCAATATTGAGACAGCTGGACCTTGGGACTGCCTGCCCATGAGGGGGATGGGGAGATGTGGAGAAGAGAGAAGGATCTGATGTGGTGGGAGGGGGAAGGGACCTTGAATAAGGATATACAAGGATAGAAAATGTGACTTCTTTATTCATAATAAAAAAAAGAAATGGTAATAGAAAATAACCAGCCTTTTAGTGATATGAGTGACTGCTATATAATTTCAATGTTCTAGGCTGGGTCACGAGAAACTGACAACATTTAATGTATAGAAAGTCCTAAGACCTTTCTCCCTGGACATGTCTGATTATTTAGAACTATTGTCTCCTGGTAAAACCCTTGGAAAACTAGAAGAGAAAAATAAACTGTTTTAATCCTAAAAAAAAATGTAGATTTAAAAAGAAGAAGAAAATGTGTTTCCTTTACACTCTAACAATAAACCTCTCATGTTGTTAAAAAAAAAAAAAAAAAAGAGTTCTTCATACTCTGAAATTTGTTAGTCCCTGCCTAAGCCTTAAAGCCTGGAGTTCTCTCTCTTCAATCTACTAGCTTCCTCCTCCTCCTCCTCCTCCTCCTTCTGCTCCTCCTCCATTATTATCTTTGTTATTGCTGAGGCAGTCTTGCTGCATCACCCAGGGTGGACTTGAATTCATCATCTTTCTGCCTTAGCCTCCTGAGTGCTGGGATTACAGGCATTTGCCCCTACACCTAGCTTCTTCTCTTTTTACAAGAAGGCTAATCTTTTAAAGGTATAAGATATCTTAGTACTATATCAACATACTGACTTGTGTTATCTGGTTAATAGACTAGCACACTAAGATTCTAGTGGCTGAGATATTCCTCTTGGAAAAGACATTTCTGCTCTTCTACTGTCCGTGAAGTTGCCCTGACTGAGACTGGATGATGTGCTTCTCGTGGCTGCTGGGGCCAACAGTTTTCTCTGTTAACCAGCCCTGTTCCTCTCCATATGGGCCTGTCTTTGGGTTCCCTCAGAACATGGTTCAGGGTTCTTGAAGTCAGGGTGAGATATAGAAAGTTCATTTTGATCTAGATTTTATTCTGAAGCCCCAGATGCTACTTCATTTTGATGAGTTTTCTCTTGTGTGCTGTTCCCTTTTACATGTGCACCCCAGTGCCTGATGTATTTTTATTTTTGGTAACACTACTGTGACAGTAGCCAAATTATTCTTAGCATTGTTATTCTATGAGAGATTTATGCTTTAAAATTTTTTTGAGACAAATGTTTTGAGTCTCACATCAGTTAAGGCTGATCTGGACCTTACTATGTAGCTTAGAATAAATTCATTAATCCTCCTGTCTTGGCCTCCTGAGTACTGAGGTCACAGGTATAGCTACTCTTTGTATGAGATTTTTGTAAACTTGGAACAGAGTTGGTGGCACCTCGTGCTGGTGGCTCAGATACAAAGGTGTTCTGTGGGAAGCCAGGATCGCTTGCTTGTCTCCTTTTCCTTTGGCCAATGAGTGCATCTACCCTGTTGTTACTCTAGCTTTCATTTTTCCCCTAAATCAGAACCTAGCTTCTTCAGTCTTCCAGTGTGAAGGTAGGGATCCTACAGAACTTCTGTGCCAGAGTGGGGCCACAGAGCTGTCCAGTGTTGTAGACTGAGCAGCCTCTGGGTGTTCAGCTGGTACAGTGAGGAGTAAGTTAGTTGGCGTTCAGAGGCGGAACAAAGGACAAAGTGATGCTCCTCTGCTCACACTGAGGTTATCAAGATTAGGTTCCAAGTAACCAAACAGCACTTTATCTCACAAAGAAACTGCACAGGAAAATGATAAGCAGAGTCAGGGGTGGGTGGTAGTCCCCTCGATGGAAGTATTCTCCAAGTTAAACTTTTACCTGGGCCTCCCAGCAGGCCTACGGTGCCTTTCTATCCTATACTTGGCTTTCAAAGTTTCCCTTGACTGGACCTCACCACACACACACATTCCCTGACAGTTGTGGCCTCTGCCATTCAAGACCTCATTTTAGCAAACCTCACCTTGCTCTCTTGTCTTTGTGTTGGTCCTGCACAGAAAAGCGCTCTCTCCTTGATCTCTACCTGATCAAACCGTGTGATGTTTATTCTTGGTTGTCAACTTGATTACATCTGGGATGAATTAAATTCAAAAACAGAGGGCATACCAAGGAGGAATTTTTTTTCTTAATTTGATATAGGACGATCCACTTCTAATCTGGATCTTGAACAAGGAAGACACACCTTTAATGTGGGCCACACCTCTGTGGAATCCTATATAAGGACATGGAAGAAGAAAGCTTGGTTCTTTGCCTGCTTGCCCTTGCCTCCCTAGCAAGTCCATTCCTTCACTGACATTAGAGCCCACTTCTTGTGAATTCCAGTGCATACTGAAGTCCAGCTGAGACATCCAGCCTCATGGACTGAGCAACTACTGATTCTTGCACTTTCCATTAATAGCCAGTCATTGTTGGATTAGCTGGACCAAAGCCTGTAAATTATTGTAATAAATCCCATATATACATATATGTATATATATATATATTGTAAATTCTGTTACTCTAGAGAACCCTGACTAATACAAAGTGTATTCCTTCAAAATTTCTCTTCAGTCATCCTCCCTCCACAAGGCCTTCTCAGCTATTCTAGCAACCATGAGGCCATCTGTTCTCCTAACTCTGGTAGGTCCATTGTAAATAATCTATGAAAAGATCCAGTGTCTCGTATGGTATCACATCCCCTATATCAGAGAGTTTCCTGCTTCCTATTTTATTAATTAGTCTGAATTTAAACACTATTAAAATGCTGGCACTTGGTGATACAGAAGACTGACACTATTGTCTTTCTCAGGGATGCTTGCCTTTTAATTTGGAGTTATACCTTTCTTTGACCTAAATTTAAACAGAACAAAACAAAACACCTATGTATCGAATACTAACTATGTATGAGGCCATGTGTGAAGCTGTGGAAATTCTAAAACAAAATTACATGATTTTTTTACAAAGAACTTAAATTTTAGCTGGAGAAGAACCTAATGTATCTTTAGAAATAATAAAAGACAATTTCAGTGCTTAACTTGACTTTGAAGACAAATATCTTGTGAAGATAAGCTCATCACCAGGCAGAAATGTATGAGGTGTCAAGAAGGCTATTCTGATACCAGGCTAGGCTCCTCAAAGCTCCTTTCAAGGCTCTGCTATGCATGGTTGTAAAGTCTTGGGGAATCTGAGACAAAGAGACTTTTAGGGTAGAGGTGATTTTGATGATAGATGGGGAAATTAGTAGAAGCCTGCTTGATGTAGTCAGAAATTTCTGGCCTGGCCAACCCCGGAGATCTAAACCAGAAGTCCTAAATAATCACACAAAGTCTTATATTAATTACATGCTGTTTGGCCTATGGCTCAGGCATTATACTTGCTAACTCTTACTCTTAAACTAACCCATGATTAGCAAAGTAGTTTAGCACCTTTTCTCAGAGCAACATTCTTGTCTTCTTTTCTCTGTGTCTGCCTGGCACTTCTGCTCTGTTCTCCTCTTCCCAGAGTTTTCTTAGACTGGTAGCCCCGCCCACACTTCTGTCTGCCTTCTGGCCAATCAGCCATCGGGTGACTGAAGCAAAGACAAAGGAGCTATGAGAACTTGGGGTTGGGGTTGGGGCTGTTACTGCGTACCAACTTTCTTGATCATAGTACCATATGAACACCTCTTTCCATAGTAGTCTCCTGGTGTTTGGAAGCAATTGCCACTTTGATTTCCAGAGCATGACAGTTTAGACTGAGCTGTGCTCAGAAACTGCTTGAAGACGAAGACAGGTCTTCCTTACAGCTCTTAGAAGGAAATAGGGAATATTGTGGTAAGCCAGGAAATGAGGAAAGGAAAACCGTATGAGGAATGTAAATAAGAGAAAATGGATCTATGGAATGTGGGAGTGTTAACAAGGGAGGAGAAGGCTGTGGCTTACATTTAAATGAGAGAAGTTCCTGTCTTCTAAACAAATGCTACCAGCTTTTATGTACACAGGCAGACCACACATGCTTGTCATAGAACCCAACTAGGAAGTATTTTTGGCTTCCCGATGTCCCCCCTGTTCCCACTCTTTCAAAGAAACAAAGGAAGGCAATTTGGGTTAAGGGTGGGCTAAATATCGATCACAGAATTCTACTAGCCTAATGTATAACTGGAAGCAAAATGTTTAATTCTGGGCCAGGCTTGCTGCCAAGTCCCCACAGAAAAGTGAGTGAGTGCACACCCAACTGTTAGCCACAAGTTAACTTTGAGCAGAGTGACCGTGACTTTGCCACACACTCTGTGTCTCATCTGGAGCTAGGGAGAGACAGTTGTAAGTGAATTTATATATAGCAGCAGCCAGCAGCTCATTCATTCATATATACAGTCAGTCTTTTCCTTGTTCTTGATCAGCCCTCTGTTGAGACTTTCCATTTTTATTAATCTCATTTTAATTTATTGCATTATACTGCTAGCTTCACTAAATACACTTCACTTTTATTTTGAGGGTACACAGACTACATTGCCTCACTTTTCTACTGTTTGTTGACAATTGCTAAAATCTGCTTGAAAGATATGAATGAATATAGAGTACTGTAGCAGGCTTTATTTTGGGCCACCAACCAGCTCCCAAATCACAACATGGAGACTTATTATTAGTTAGGAATGCTCAGCCTTATCTTACGCTTGTCCCACTAACTCTTATAACTTAATTTAGCCTGTTTCTCTTTGTCTACATTTTGCCTTGGGACTTTTTACCTTTCTTTCATTCTGTATGTCCTGCTTTCCTGCTTCGTCCATGCCTATTTGTCTGGAGGTTGCCTGGATGGCCAGCCCTGGGAGTCTCTCTCTCTTTTTACCTCCTATTTATTCTCTCTGCCCACCAGTCTTGCCTATTCCTTCTCTGCCTAGCTATTGGCCATCCAGCTTTTTATTAGACCAATTAGATGCCTTAGACAGGCAAGGTAAAACAGCAACACATCTTTACATAATTTTAAAAATGTAGCATAAACAAATGAAACACATTTTTACATAGTTAAAGTAATACTCTACAACAGAATACCCTATCTCCAGGCCTGGCCGCTGAAAGCACCTCTCATATAAACATATCACCTCTCTTTCCTCTTAGCTGGCTAGGATGAGATAAAGCCTAGTGAAGTTTTGCAATTTTCATTTTTTATGGTGTTTTTAGTTGGGAATTAAGGTTAAGTTGCTCTCATAAAATGAGGTGGGAAGTGTTCTGTCTTTCTTTTAAAGTGTTTGTGAAGTTATTTCCTCCATAAATATTTACTAGAATTGACCAGTGAAACCATCTGGGCTTAAAGTTTTATTTATGGGAATGCTTTGAATAGAAACTTTAATTTACTCAATAGCTATAGGCCGATTCAAGATTTTTGTTTTAAACTTCATTTTGTGTCAGTATTAGTAAGGGATTTGTGTTTTATTTTTGTGAATGACTTGGTCCTTCATCTAAGGTGTTGGTTTTCACAATGCTTGCCTACTATCTCTTTGATGCTTATGGAATCTGTGGGGATAATATTTCTTTTGACCACTAACATTGATTATTGTGTCCTTTTTTAAAAAAAAAACTTAATTTTTAAGTTATGTGCATGTATGTTAATAAGTATGTAGTTGTTCACAGAGGATAGAAGAGGGTGTCTAATCCCCAGGAACTAGAGTTGTGGGTGGTTATGAGTCACTTGTGGGTGTTGGAAACTGAACTCAGGTTTTCTGCAAGAGCAACAAATGCACAAGATGGCTGAACCATCTCTCTAGATCCCTATTTATGTTATTAATATAACTTTGGAAACAAAGTGTGGAAGATGTTGGAACCACAGGATGGAATGAGCCTAGAACTTGGATTGCCTTTTAGCACAGAGCTGCCAGATGATTAAATAGTTACATGGCCAGGAATTCAGCATCTATCTCCCTATACTAATGCCTGAGATTTGGAGAGTAATCATCCAGCACTGCCTTCCCCATTGCAGATCGTCGTTATTAGCTTATGTGTCCAGGTTCTCGACTACTAGGAGCTCTTGGAAGATGAGGGTATGATAGTTCTCACCTTAGGTTTTCAATACATTTTGCCTAAATATAAATAAATGTCTGTCATGCTTTTTATGTGTCTGGAGACTAGGTTTCCTTTCTTGGAATAGGTGACTCAATACCAATAGAGTTCTCAAGAACACTCAGTGCCCCGTGTGTGTATTAGTAAGTGCCATATTAAATTACCTTATATTTTCTTTCTGCATCTTTGCTCTCTTTTATCTGCTTTCATTGCCCTGTTCTTATTTAGATCAGGTGGATTATTGCATGAGACCTATCACTAAGGTAGACTCTCTTTGATGCCTCTAAAAGGGATTTCAGAATAACACAAACAAAGGCTGGGCTTAGCTCATTCTTTGCTTTCTTCCCAAGAAATAACAAAAATTCAACCAACTGAATGACAATCCTATGTAAATTATATTTAATTGAACTAGGTATAAGATTCTTCCTTTGCTACATGCTAGCATCGGTTCTTATAAAATCATTCTATCACGGTGTTTTCCAACTCAGGCTTCCTTTAGGGTAGAGTGTCTTTTCAAAGAACATGTCTCAATGGGAAGCTTACTATACTAAGTCCCTGAAAGCTAGATGCCTCTTGCAGATTTTCCTGGTTCATATAGGTGAGAATGGAAATACATCACACAGTCAATTGGGTTTTAGACAACCCTTCAAGTGTTTTTGCAAGTAACAGCACCTGCTTAACTGTAGTCTCATTTCAGGAATGATTTTTGTTAACTGATTGCTGACAAGTTGATTGCTCTGTTCAAAGCAAACAGGAACCATGCTAATTCTCAGAATGTCCTCATTGTCTTGCCTCATCTATGCCAAAGAGTCTCCAGAATACCTTTTCATGCTTCGCCTACCACTTTTGCAAAGTACGTGCATCTCCTTCAGAGTGCTGTGAAAATACACTCTAGCAGTATTGGTTATAAAACAAACACTAATGCCAGGAAACTTATTCTTTACAGAAAAGATCCCCAAGAAGATGCCCAGATAAAGGCAGAGGGTAGTCCTGTAGGACCTCTGTGCTTCCTGGCTCTGCCGTCTACTCTGAAAACATATCATTGCCTATCACACCCTGTTTCTCAACACTCTTACTGACCCTTCAAACCCCCAATTTTTTCCACAGCCCTAAGCATCTGTAAAAACATCTAGAAAGCTCCTGATCTTATATTTTATCTTTAGCTACTCGTTGGTTTCTGTGTTAGATACTTCTTTTATTGCTGTAAGCAAATGCTGGACAGAAGCAACTTAAAAAAAAAAAAGATTTATCAAGGCTCATGATTTCAGAGGTTCTGCATCACCCTGCTGGGGAGGGTGTAACAGGGCAGAGCAGTTTATATCATGGAAGCCAGGAAGCAGAGCGAGGGAAGGCAAGCCCAAGGATGTGATATCACCAAAGACCGCTCTCAGTTACCCCCTTTCTCCAGTTAGGCCCCACCTCCCAAAGTATCTACAACCTTACAGCATAGTGCCACCAGCTGGGGACTAAGAATTCACAGTAAATCTGTGGTGAACATTCACATTCAGGCCATAAAAACTGGGTCATTTAGTGTCCCTTATAACTGGGACGTGATAATTTGCTTTGACAGAAGATGCCAGTGTCTGACAAATGAAAGAACGTTTCCCAATCTGGAGCCTTTAGAGCCTGTATTTAGCTTGTTAGGCAGTGCCCCACCATTTTGTAAATCTCCTCCATTATAGTTGAACTGTGACAGTTCCCAACACTACAATCATTCAGTTTCCAGAAGAAAAAATAACTTATTTCCTTGGATTCCTGCCTTCTCCCTATCAACCTGCAGTGAAGACCAGCCATGGGGGATTTCATTGATCCTATGGCATTCTTATATTTACCTCCCATTGGTTACTCTTAGAAATGGCTAAACAGCTTAAAATAGGAAATTCTCAGTCCCATCCTCTTCCCAGCCTACCTTTTCTGTAAGCACCCAGCCAATGCTCTGGTGTATTGAACTAGAGGTCACCCTCTGCAGGCCTTCTTCCCCTCAGTTAACCTTGTGTCTTTGAGAGTCACTTGGGTGCTTCGTGTCTTTATTTTTTATGTCTTAACGCAATTTATTTAGTCACTGGGACTGTGTCAACCGATATCAAAGATATTGTCCTCGACAATCTTTCTTTAATGATGCAGTGGTAAAAACAATCACTACAAAGGGCTATATGATACAGGTGGTAATGTAAACACTTACAGAACATTAAACTATTCGTTCCCTGTAATAACCCTATGGAATAAATATTTATTCTGCAAACGAGAAAGCCTAAGGCACAAGGACTATTATCTGTTCAGTGCTATAGAGATGGCAGTGGTATTTTACTACACATTCAAATAGTTTAGTTGAAGGATCTTCCTCTTATTCAAGGTAACAGGCAGTAAGTCTATTTTGCTATGTTAGAGAGAGAAACCTTTATGTTTAGTCTTGTCTCAAGGGACATTTATGTAACCTGGTTCTGGTCTATATAATATAATATACCCATGTTAGCTGGAAGAATATTTTACTTGGTACCCTAAAATAATGACACTTTGATTTTGCATCTCAAATTGCCAACTTTTAGGTTCCTAATTTTATGGGATACTCTACAAATTAAATTTTAAGCTGTTACCATAAGCATCATGGCCAACAGTACTGGGTCTTATGTGATGGAGGCAGGCTAGTGCTTTACCACTAAGCTAGCTCCATAGATCTTTTACATTTAAAGATATTTATTTTCTGTGTTTATGTGTCTGTGACAAGTGCATGGATGTGCTCCCCTGGAAGGCTGGAGCCCTTGGGGATCAGAAGAGGGTGTATGAACACCTGAGACAGGAGTTATAAGTGATTGTGAGTTGCCATGTGGGTACTAGGAAGTGTGCTTAGGGCCTCTTCAAGATCGGCAAATGCTTTCAGCCACTAATCCATCTGCCCAGCCCCTTTTTTAAAACTTTCACTGTGAGACAGTGTCTTACTAAGTTGCACAAGCAGCCATTGAGCTTGAGAAGTGGCTAGGATTACAGATCTGTGTGACTCGGCCCAGTTAGGATGGATACTCATAAAAATCAACTCACTCTTACAATAACCTATAATATTCCTTGTTTTCCAGTTTCACTAGCATAATCTGTGCTGCAAAAATAAAAAAGTAATCTCTGCAGATGCTAAATGAATACTATTAGAGAATGCCAGGCAAATACTCTGGGAACACCGTGACAGTTAAATGTAAACATATATGTGGAATCATTTAGAAATGTGATTCCCTATCAAATGTTAATAATTTAATATTTTGTATTGTAGTGAGCATTTTTAAAGCCTTTTTAGGAACATTAATTCTTCATGGATTCTTACAACTTTTGGGCATTATTTGCTGTGAGGTTAATTTTTTTTCAGGTTTAAAATCTGCTATTCATATGACTAAGTATTTCTGCAGTAGCTTAACTGCATCAATAGCCTTAATTATTAAACCCTTACACTATGAAGAGTTATTTTGACCCAACTGTTGCCTTTGGAATCGGCCACACAGCTTTCTTTGGATAGTTGGATGTCAAATGCAATAGAAAACTTGTACTCTGGGCACAGTCTTTTTGTGTCATTGATTTTTGGGCAAAGCTTTGGAAACATTATCAGGTTGGTCTGTAAGAGACAGAGAAAAACATGTGGAAAAAAATTAGGCCTTTCGTGGTCATCCCAAACCAGCTAGATGCTATCTAGTTTGACAGCTATTCATAGACACACATATGAGCCTGATTAAGGTCAGCTGTGTGGTGATATGTTACATATTTAATAAAACCTGAAATATCCGGAGACAACACATAGTCAAAACCTAGGCAGACAGCTCAGGAATTTCTTGATCTTTGAGTACAAGATCAAACAGCTGGGCTTTAAAAACACACACCTTTAATCTCAGCACAGGGAAAGTTGGGAGTGGTGACCCTTAATCCCTAACTCCAGAGACAGAACTTTCTGTGTTTCTGTGAGTTCAAGGCTGACTACCAAATAGAGTAGCTCCCACCTTTAGTCCTAACCTGGTGCAGCTGGCAAGAAGGGTATTTAAGGGTATTTTAGAAGAAAACTAGCAGAGGGAAATCCCAGGAGCGAGGCTGAGGAAGCTAGAAGATAGCTGGGTGAGAATGGACTGTGGTATTTCTTCTCTCTGATATTTCAGCCTATCCCCGATACCTGGCTCTGAGTCTCTTTCAATACAATCTGAATTCGTGCTACACAGATGAGTATAACCCAACACTAGAACTACACAGTAGATCTATAGAATGATAAGAAGCATTAACTTTCTGTTTTTTAAGCCTCTATACCTTGCTTGGGATGTCCTATCACATATCAATAGCTTACTGACGCAATCTCAGATGTAGTAATAACTTACTATTTATGAGTACCTATTTAAGAGCCTCATTCACACATCAGTTTAGTCTTTAGTTTATAGAACTAAACTATCTAGAATTTGGACCCCAGCTTTTAAACATAATTTATATATGTGCCTGGCAACCAGAGGTCTCTACTAACTTGTTCAATGAAGTGCCAAGTGGCTACTAGCCCTGGAGCAAATATATGCACAAACCATCTCTTTTCAACTTGGAAGTTTTTGAAGTGGATAATACTGTCCCTTTTTAGCAGATGTGGCTCCAGGGTTCAGAGATGCTAAGTACCTTGCATGACGTCATAGTGGTAGAGCTGAGATCGCCAAGTTAGATTTGACCTATGTTTTGTGTCACACGGCTGCAGCATTTTAGTCATGGTGGCCTCTTATGAAATATAATTTCAGCCTTTTGCCTTAATGGAATTATAAAGAGTAAATTCAGAATTCAAAGTTGTTTTGCAGGGTGATGATTACAGGATCATAAGTTCATGGCTAGCCTGGGTTACAGAGTGAATGTTAGGGTTCAAGGCTAGCCTGGGTCACATAGTGATACCTTGTCTCAAAATTTAAAATATCAATAATAAAAATAGGCTGTAGATATAGTTCAGTGTTAGCACATTTCCCCAGCATGCACAAGGACTTTCTACCGTGTAATAATAATAACATCAGCAATAACAATAATAATACTATAATATCAGGGACAGAGTGGATGTGAAAGAGAAAAATATAGGCTGTACCATTGGGTGTCACTTTATCTGTCAAAAAGATCTTGATGTTACAATCCTGTTAAAAAGTTCATTAATATAGATTTATTGGGACTATAAGGATATAGCTGAATAACAAATCTAACTGAACTAGCAACTTTGAATTGCACTTATTTTTCAAAAGAGTGTTTTATTTAGATAATATTTTATGCAAATTGTTTTCAGTGGGTTCTACAGAACAAAACAAAAATAAGATTTTTTTTTTTTTAGCCCCTATCTCTTCCACTACCAAACTGTATAGCAAAGCTGCTTGAACTTCTGGCCTTTTGAATTTATTTATTTATTTATTTATTTATTTGGGAAGAATGAAAAAGAATTCTCAAGAGTGGAAAAAGCTTCAAGGGAGGAATATCTTGGCCCTTTTACTCCATTATAAATTGTTTTGAAAAACGTGATTTAAAATCCCTAAATTAGATTCTAAGCCCTGTATCATTTAGAATTTATAACTGTTCATGTGAATTTTTTTTCCACCTAACTTTGACTGTGGTCATCAAGCAACAAACCAAACATACCATACTTTTTCCTTTCTGTGCACACAATTAAAAAATATCCATAAAAAAGAAAACTCAGTGGAATGAATTCTTTGAGAACAGACTTTAGAAAAAAAAAATAGCTGCCATTATCCTCTTCCTAGGAGATGGGTTCATGCACTCTGGACTCTGTTCAGTTAGAATATACTTTAAAAAGTGATGTTTCCGTTTTCCTTTACCCAGTAAAGGAGACCCAAACTGCCATTTAATAGTTTGTTCCTGGAACCAATCTGGAGTGATGTGGTTTTCCTGTCTTCCTCCCTGTGCATCAGAGTCATGTTGAGTTCCTACCAAATATCTGGGAGCACTAATTCACCAGGGGAAGGATAAGACCAGTCACTTCAGGTGTAGAAAGACAAATGACTCAGTTAAGATTGATGGACAGCCTCTGTGTGGTGCTTCCTTGCTGAGAATTGGCCATTAGCAAATGTGCTCCAATCCCCATCCATAAAGACAGGTCAGTGCCAAGTCCAGACTAATAGACAGATAATAATTATCATAGTAAAATCACATCAAAGAAAGAGTGGAATTTTGCAGTCATGAGATCATGGTAGATCTGAGTGTAACTTCTGCAGAGTTTCATTAGATTTTTCCCTGGACTAGTCCAGGAAGTGGCATGTATAACACTTTCTGGCCCACAGATTTTCTATGCTTCTGGCTGAAAAAAATGAGATCCTAAGAAATATGTTTATTGTGCCCATATCTTAAGAAACTCTTACTTGATCTTGGCCTGATGGGTCCTTGTTTTCAACAATTGAAAACATCTTTGTAAACTCTTTCCAGAAAGCATTTGCAAACACCCTGAAGTAAGGTTACATGCTTACTATTCAGCTCTAAGCCTCAATTAAGGCTGTTGTTGCTGCCTCTAATAGCCTGACACCATAATAATATTATACAGTATCCCAAGATAATGAGAAGAATGCTCAACATCTGTTTACACTCAGAGAACAAAGGAGAACGGGAGGGATGCGTCCTGCAGCACTTGCAAAGAAAGCATTGCCTTTGCTTGATGGAGACACAGTGGATTTTCCCAGGGGTGATTTCCCTGCCATTGGGGACAGTGGCATAACATTCCACAGAGGATGGAGGAGATCTGACACACAAAGACTGTTCAGGCTCGGGGCTCCACAGAGCTGACTGCCTTAAAGCCACCACTCCTGAATCTCCTCACTGGATGGCTGGAAATCACATTTTCATGTTAGTTAGTTAAAAATAGGAAGATATGGTTTCTGAGCACTTAAAAATGTTCATAGTTTATGCATCTTTCCAACTTGGATTTTTAATGTCTAATTTTATCCTGTGGGTGAAATGATGGGGATGGGGTTGAGGATGCCTTCTGATACCGTTAGCAGTAGGCCTTCTTGAAAGAAGCTTAAAATGCATTTACCTTGTACCATGTCCTGGTTTCCTGGAAGGACACCCTTGACACAAATTGACTTTCTCAGTCTTCATTAAATGGAATATTTAGACATGGGAAACGACCCCTAATTAGAAGCCCAGAAGGTAAGAGACATAATAGTAATGAAGGAGTCTGGTGACTGCTTTCCTGGCCTGATAGCATTTCTGTGCCCTTGTCTGTCCAACAGGGCTGTGGGAAAGACCATGGTTATAATGAAACGAAGAGAAGAAGCAGTAACTGATGCTGGTGGACACTCATTGATTGACTTTCTAACCACAATCTTTCTCTGTCTGTCCTAACAGAACCCTCAGTTCTATCCCTAGCAATAGAATCTTGTTGGGTCTTACTCTGATTTGAATGCTTTTGTCAACAAAACTGATCCAAAAACCTCAATGCAATACTGAAATACTAGGGGTGTCTGTGTGTGTGTGTGTGTGTGTGTGTGTGTGTGTGTGTGTGTGTGTGTGTGTGTATGTGTATGTGTGTGTCTTGTGGGGCTGGGCATGGGAGCTCAGCAAGACAGAGGAGGAAAAAGTACAAAAGGGTGTGAATGATGATATATTTGTTATGGTTAAAATTTGTTAGTGGAACTTCTGACCTGATGAGTTGGTTTTAGAAAGGGAGACTTTGGAAGATGCTGAGGTTGTGAGGAAGAGTAATGTCCTTGTAGCAGACAGCTCCGGGAACTCTCTGCAGTCTACTATGTGAGGATGTAATGATAAAATGGCTTTCTGTGAGGGAGTGAGCCTTACCAGACACTAATCTGTTGGTGCCTTGACCTTGGGACCTGGGAGTGTTAGAAATATATTTCTGTTATGCATAAGTAAATATATTGTTAAAACTGCCTGAATGGACCAAGATAATACACTAACCAACCAGTGTGAGCAACTAAGCTTAAAATTGCTAGGAAACTCTGGTCTACTTCTAGAACATCTCAGTTATCTGACCATGGACTAAGGATGCTGACATGTTTATCTGTTATTTCTCTTTTAACTGTGAGTTGATGAGTGCTTCTGAGGGCATTGAGTGGAACGTGTAGATTGCTGACAGGCATTTACTATAAGCAGCAGCCCTGCTGAGCACACTGAGTGCTGAGGGGATGTGTGTGGGTGCCAACAGCCATTGATACATATTTGGTTCCTTCCCCCCTCCACATTTCGGCCTCTGTTGTCTTAGAGGCACTGGTACAGTGTGTCTTCTGAGGCACAGCCTCTGAATTACTGTTTAGCACATGTCTCTAAAGTCAGTCAAGAACCAAATCAAAACCTCAGAGTTCAGTCAGCTGTTGGACAAGGCAATTTTTTTTTTTTTTTTGTGGGCATGAGAAAAAGACTGACATCCTACAGGTTGCCATTGGTCAGCTTGCTAACGTGAATAGAATATCCTGGACTTGCTCACTTGTAGCTAGGATTAGAGATAGAGAAGTGAGCTGTATCCGAGTCCTTGTCAAGCATATGTGAGGTTTCATCAGTTTTTGGACTAGGTGGCCAAAAGTGACAGAAATGCATTTGTTCACATTACAGAGGTAGGGTGGTATGTTCTCTGATGGCCTGAAGAAAGGATATTTCTCACCTATCTCAGCTTCTGGAGCTTGATGGGGATCTTTATGGCATTCCTTGGCCTGTAGCTTTACTAATCTATAGTTAGACACCAAATCTTTTTGGTGTGTCTTTGTATGGTTCCCCACTGGGAATGTCTATTTCTGTATTATTAGTTCCCCTTTTACTGAAATATCAGTCAGAGTAGATTAAGATCCACCCTAATTATCTCTTTCTGACTTTTTATATTTGGAAAGGCCCTACTTTCAAGAAAGGCCACACATTCCAGGGGTACAAATATCTATTTAATGAACAAAAATTCAATTAAAAAAATGGAAGTCAAGTCTATCAAAAACAAAAACAACAACAAAATTTATCCTTCTAGGCTTTTGGGGATAATGTCTCTATGTTGTTCAGGCAGGTATTGAACTTTATGGGCTCAAGAAATCTTCCTGTCTTGGTCTCCTGAACCACTGAGACTATAGATATACACCATCATGCTAGGCTGAGTACCATTATTATTGCTGCTGTTATAATTATTATTTAAGAGCATCTGAACTGAGATTTCCCTTTGTTGTAATGATATCTCACTTATTGAGCCACTGACCACAGGTTATATGTGAAACACTACAAATGGATCAAGCAAGAGATGTTCTGATAGCTCACAGGCTGGCACTATCAGAGTACGTGGGTAACCTCCAGGAGCAGAGGATATAGAACTGGGGTCCCTAATGAAATGTAGATGAAATGCCCCTTCCTTTCACCCATCAGCTCATAAGTATCCTAAAATCCTCTCTTCTTTTGTTGGGACTTGTACTGTTGTAGGCATTAGAATATAACACCAAGCAACAATAACCTCCTTCCTTCCCTCAGGGAGCTTGTATTCTAGTCAGGGAAGCAGGGGATAGACCAGAGGCACCTGTGAAATGTATGCTGCACCAGCGCAAAGCATCAGAGAGACGTGGGGCTTTAGACATGGTGGCCAGAGTTGGTCTTACTGGGAAGGTGGCATTTGCTTAAATAACTCAAAGAAAATGGTATTATTATCCATAGAGTCCTAGGAAATGTGACATCCACCGTGGCTCTAACTGAAAGCAAGCAAAGCTGACCCATAGAAGACAGGCTCTGTGGCTCCCAGATGGGACTCTAGGTAGTAGTTTCAGGGTTTATTTTTACTTGGCTCATTTGGGACACTTAAAGAGACCTACATCATCTGCAGCCATCATGGCATGGGCTGAGTCCAGCTTAATGTGTGATTGCTGAATGTGTCTTAAAAGCTTTGCAAGGTGAGGCAATTCTTACCAAACATCATGAGGATTCTTTTAGCCTTGAGGCTTTAATGTTATGAAAAAGTCCATTGTGATTCTCTTTTGTGATTTATTAGTTCTAACAGCAAACGCTGACAGTCTAAAAACCCAAATATACAAGGTGTGACTTGATAGCCAAAGACTGCTTCCATAAGCACTCCACAAAAGTGAGTTACCTTTCTCTTACCTGTGGCCTCTGAGGCTTTACATATGAATAAAAAACAACACAAAATGTTTAGCTCTTGCTTAACGTACTGTTGACATAAAACTCTTCATGTTCTACTGTGGTAGAGGGGCAACTTGCATCTCTCAACACAATTTCTCTTTCAATTTCAAATTAGTAAGGCAGCCTTGAGTTAAGTAAACAAAGAATATAGATAGTGAAGATGGTAAACATGGGTATTATATTCTACTATAGTATTTATTGATAAATAATAACAGCATGAATACTAAATGACTCAGAGTGCTCTGTATACATAATGATATTGATAAAACATACTTGGATGCTTGAATAAAAAAAAAACTGAAAATATCCTGTTCATAGACAAAGTTAAGCTATAGGAAACAGAAATTAATGCAAATGAGTAATTGAGTTAGTATGATGAATATATGAATATATAATGAGGATAAGAGAGAGAAAGAAAAAGAGAGAGAAGAAACTTCAAAAAAAGAAATAAAAGTTGGTTTTTGATGTAGGCTAGTGTCAAATGAGTAGCAGTCTGGGTAGACTGGTACATTCTGAGGTCACCCAGGGATTGAATTGCCTTTGCCTTGTGTTTTATCTTCTTGTATCTATCTTCCTGGATGATGCTGATTGACAACTGCCATTTGCACTGTAGACTTTAGGAACAGGGAAAGAGAAGATGGAAAAAACCCTATACAACCTAGAAGCTGTACCTGTCAACTCTCATTGTCCACCACAGTATAGCTTCAAGAGAAGCAGAAAACTTCATTAGTTGTATGTTCCTTACCTCCTATAATCCAACTACTAAAAGAAGCAAGGCTGAAATAGCTACCAAAAGACAATTAATAAAAACATGGTGGTTTATATCATGGGGAAAAAATAAAATTTGAACATTAAGGGCTGATGAAACTTTGAAATTTTCATCTATTTAACAGCCACCAGGTATTCAATATTTTCCTCAGGGTGTTAAACTCCAGTTGAAAAGACAGACAATCAAGCAGAAATTAATAACAATGTGTGAAGATGAAGTACTAGGGAGATAGAATACTGTGAGAACACAGGGCAGGAGATCCTAACCTGGTCTAGATGTAACTGGGTCAGCAATAACTTCCTGGGGGACTGATGCTGGCCTACACATTAGTGGAAGGTCTCATTCTGGTGGAAAACGGAAACAATTCCAGGCGTCGGGAGTAGAGACATGGTGTAACTTTCAGGAATCTTCTAAAGAAAGAAATTACTTGCAAGGCTGCCACAAAATTTCTTAACCAAGGCAGGAGCAAGGGAAAAGTATGTAGAATTTATGTAGAAAGGAAGAAGGATTGCTGAGCTGGAAGGAAATATTCTTGGCACAGATCTTGCAGTGAAGAATAGAACCATGATGAGCCCCAGATTTTGGGTTCTCTACAGTGATCTGAAACATGGACCTGGTTATTGTTTGGCTGCAAGCACCAATAAATCGATCAAGCTTTTCAACAAGAATTAGAGTATTCCTATAATTCTCCATTAATCATGTCCTTTGGAAAGGTAGAAAGTGGTAGGACTCACATCTGCTTGGTTGTTTGGCACAAAGCATTATCTCTCCCAGTGTTTATCTAGTGTTTCTTTACTAAAAATGTTGTAAGTTTGAATCATGATGAAATCAATTTTATTTGGAGAACTTCTTTTGAGGATGGATGGCAAATTATCCTTTTAAGAAAAAGGCCAAGGGAATATTGTAAGATAACAATTAGACAGGAGTAGAGGAACTAATTGATGAGTTTTTGCCAGCTTGGAACAGAACATTTTTGACAATGGAATCAGATATCCCTGGGGGGGGGGACAAAGGAGAGAGAGGGAGGGAAAAAGGAGAGGAAGGGGAGAGGAGAGAGAAGGGAGTGTGTTTGTGCATGTCTGTACAGTTTTCATTTAACTGCCATTAACTATTAATCTGTCTTTTTAAAGCTTATTCATTTATGACACTTATTGAAAGCCTACCACAGTGTTTCTAGGTGCTGTAGCCTCTGGCTGTTGCTGAATGATAGGTGTTATGGGTCTGAAAAAGGAAGGCAAACCCAGGTATATTATAAAAGGGAGGGCCACTATGCTGCCACTTTCCTGCTGTGGGATAGTGCTCTTATACACTGTAAAGATTTGTTGTTCCTGTTGGTTTAATAAAACGCTTATTGGCCAATAGGAAGTGTGGGCAGGGCTAGCAGACTCGGGAATTCTGGGAAGCAGAAGAGCAGGAATCAAAGATGGCAGCAGACACAGAAGAAAAAGGCCGAGAATGCTGCTCTGAGAAAAGGTACCAAGCCATGTGGCTAAGCAAGATAAGAATCATGGGCCAGTTTAAGAGCAAGAATTAGCAAGTAATATGCCTGAGCCACAGGCCAAATAGCCTGTAAATAACATAAATCTTTGTGTGATTATTTGGGACTGCTGATCTGGATTTTGGGGTAGGCTAGGCCAGAAACTTCTGACTACACTTTCCTTCTGAGATGCCCTGTGTCTGGCTGGTAAAGGCTGTCACTGAGTAACCTCTCCCCTGAATCTTGTCAGGATGCCTAGGGTAGTATTCTTTCCCTGTAGTCTCCATTCCTTTTCTACAATCAACTCTACTATCGCCCTTGACTATGACTAAGAATTGCTTCATGTCTGTGATGGGGAGATGGTTTAGTCAGCAAAACGAGTACCTTGAGAATATGAGGACCTGAGTTCAAACCTCCAGACGCCCATGACAAAGCTGCTGTGGTTCTGTACACTCCTAACCCCAGCTCTGGGGAAGTGGAGATGGATCTCTGGAGGTTACTGCCCAGTCAGTCTAGTTTATTTGACAAACTGCAGGCCAGTGAGAAACCTGACAAGGGATGACACTAAGTGTTACCTTCTGGCCTTCCATGCATGCACACACATGTGCACCCCTACACACATGTACACTTAAACATGCATACACACTTGAAAAAAAGGAATTAGTTCACACGAAATCAAGTATAGAATATAGCAGAAGATTCTTTCCCAATATTGTAGGGAAATGTAGCACTAAATGTAGCATTCTTGGAGGAAGGAATGGTCTTAATGCAAATCCTCTAGATCTTAATTCACAAGAAACCAACTTAAGTAGCTCTTGAAATTCACCATCAAACTGAAGCCCTTCTGAGGTTAACTATATACCAGGAACATTCCAGTGACAGAATGGACTAAAGGAAGGACAGTCTTCTCCACATATTCTCCCAGGACTTGGCAGCTGCAGTGATGTGCAGTGATTCTTGATACTTATTGAGTACAACTATGGTTGGGTACCATGTTTTATGTAGTGCCTCCTTCAGCATGAGGAAGACCAGCCCCCAGCCCTGACTAGGGCTGGGTTATTATTTCTATTATGTTCATGGGGAGTTTGAGAGACAGAGAGCCTAAGTATCATGTGGTCAAGGGAAGAGGAAGAGTCCAAGACTAAGCCTGATTCACAGAGCTCTCCTCCTCTGCAATGCTCTTCCTGAGCCAATGACATCCAGACACTAGATATTCTGGTGGGGTTAGCCTTAAGGAACCCAGGTGAATGCCAGCTATCTGTAGAGTAAACTGATCCATGGCCAGGGCAAAGGGACAGCCTGAGCCAAGGAGAGAAGTTGGCCACAATGCATTGCTCATGCTATTGGCTTCCCAGAAAACAGACCAGTTTCTGTTTAGCATAATGATGAGTGTCTCATCCTGTCTTTCCTTTGGTTGGACTCTAAAGATACTAATAAACCATTCCTTTTTTCTTAATATCTTGAGTTTTACAGCTATTATTCCAAATATATTCCTAAGCTTAATACTCAGAGAATGTGTAAAAGTGCCTTACATACAGCAAAAATTGTCCTTGCTGTATTTATGGCAGAGTGTGTGTGTCATACACACACAATATACCTGTGTAACACTCACCAAGGGATAACCCTAGAACCATGCTGTGTCCACCAAATACTTAGCAAAAGTTCATTGAAATGAACTGTGATTCCAGACTTTCTTCTTCATAACTAAAGGCACCCTGTTTCAATTCAAACAGCCAAATGCCAATCAAATGATTGCCAATTCCCTCCTTCCCTGGAGCAAGCATGAACCCGCTCTTCTTTAATTTCAACTTTGTAGCTCGCACTGTCATCATGCTGTGCCCAGTGTATTCAGGGGAGACCCCTTCAGTTGTGGTACACAGAGCTCAGGGACATCCAACAAAGAATTTGGCAAGTAGGTTACACATTTGTACTTTAAATTTTTAAACCTGTGAATAAAATTGCCAATTTTCAAAGCCTTTCCCTGAAGAGGAAAATTTGGAAAAACTCACAATAATATTAAAATATATTAAGTTTGCAGCGCATCTAGAAATTGAAGAAGTTTTCATTAGCATGGGAGAGCGGAAAGAGTTTGTGAATGAGGGCAGATGCTCTGGGGTCGGGGGCGGGAGTCTAGCTGCATTTTTTTTTTTTTTTCTATATGAATTCTTGCTTGTATCCGTGACCTTTTTAGTAACTCTGGTTATCCTCTGGGGAGAAGTTTCAATGATTTCCTTTATTGTATCTTGCAGATCAATCTCCTACACGGCTGTTCCATTTAACCTGTATTCCCTAGGTTATTTCCTAAAGTGATTTATTGAACATTATTCTAAATTGAACTGCATTTACTATCCTTTGACCCAATTACTTAAATGGCCCACATTCATTTGATTGTGACTGTCTTTTCTCTTGCTGTCCCTTTTCCTTCTCAGTCACACAAGGGTCTACTCAGCCCTGAAGTCCTTGCCTTCCCAAACCTCTGAGCTTGTGCAGAGCAACCGTGAAAAAGCAGGTCTTAGACCTGAAAATCTCAGCTCTTCATCCTAACTCACTTTGCTCCAACAACTCAGTTATATAAAAATTTATGTAGTGTCTACTTTCTGATAGGACTAGGTGAGGGCTTGTCTGTCCCCTCTCTCCTTCAGAGTGAATTTGCTAGGCAAATGTTTCCGATCTCTGATGGGGCCTCTCTGCTCTGGATCTTGTCAGTCCATGTTCCTAACCCCTGTTTCAACTCCTCTGGGCTGTTCTCAGCCCTTCTCAGGCAGCACAGCGAACGTCCAGCAGGTTCGCAGGCTGTGCTTGTTTGTGTGTTCATGTATTTGTAACTTTCAACTCCTGGGTGCAATCTATTTCTCCAGGTGTTCTTCTATGAGTGGTTTCTACCCTTTCTCTAATAATATTTGTACAGTATGATTGGGCCTGGTTCATATCTTAAATTGTTATACATAAAAAAACATCAATACAACTTGTCATTTTCTGTGCTGAGGATTTTCTCTTTAAACTTCTGAACCCAGGGAAGATTCACCATCTTCCTTCATTTCTCGCCAGCCTTGTAAAGCAGCACTGTGTTTTTATTGGCCTTCAGACTTGTTTAAGCAGAGCTAGAGTAGGAATGGAAATGATTTTTTTTTTTCCTCCCGGGAAACCTGAATATTTATACTGTGTGAGTAAAGCCATCTTTAAACAGGGCTCCCTTTCTGTCTTTTTCAACTGCTACCTTGGTGTGAAAGTGACATTTTGTTAAGCTTTCTCATTATTTGCTAATTCCTGCCTCCATTTTGTGAGGTCAGGCCTGTGGTCCCAAGGCTGCTGAAATCCCTTCACAACTGGCTCTCCATCAACAGCAGAGCTGCAGGTGGACTGTTTCTCCCCAGGGTCTCACCCTGCCTGGTCCCAGTCAGTACAAACAGGATTTGACCTGTTCCCTGGAGGTGGAGATCTTATATAAAGCCACTTAGCAGATCCAAGGCTAAAACCCCAGAAATTCCAGATTTGTGGATATTTGCCCTGATCATTCAACCGTGCTGTAGTTCAAGCTGTGGGTTATATTTTGAGTGACAGCCATTTGATTCAACCATGGCATTGAATAGAGATCGAATTACCGGGGTGTCGAGTTTACAGAAGGGAAAGACAAAACAAAGTGGCCGGGTAGGGAGGTGGAATCTGGTGGCACATGGAAGGAAATGAAACAAGTCTGCTATCTGAAAGAGCTGAGACAGGGGAATAATGCTCATTAGTTCATGAAGTGTTTTCTAAAGCCTTGAGCAATTCAAGTCCTCTGTGAACTGTTTCTTTATGTTATAACCAAAATAAAGTTCTGGGGAGGGAAGGAGGGAGGGAGGGAGAGAGAGAAAGAGAGAGAGAGAATGAAAATGAATATTGAAGGAAGGGGGTGGGAGGGGCAGAGAGATGCCTCTGTCAATGAAGGGCTTGCACAGTCTCAGAACCCATGTTACACACAGGCAGCCAGGCCTAGAGGGATGATGCACTTTGTTATCTCTGCACTGAGGAAGTGGGACCCAAGGTCTTGCTGGCCAACTAGCTCTGGACTACCTGGGGAAAGACTCAGTCTTAAGAACTGAAAGTAGATAGACCCTAAAGAATGATCCCAAGAATGTCCTCTGGCCCTACACACACACACACACACACACACACACACACACAGACACACAGACACACAGACACACACAGAGAGACACACAGACACATACACACAGACACATACACACATACACACACCAGTAAGAAGGGACCTGGGACTGTAGGGCAATTGGTAAACGGCTTGCCTAGTGTACATAAAGCCTTGAGTTGGATCCCCAGTACTTCTGGGTGTGATCTTGCACACCTCCAGTTCAGCATCAGAAAGAGGAGATAGAAGAATCAGTAGTTCAAGGTCATACTTGACTACATAGAGTTCAAGGGAAGCCTTGGCAAATGAGACCCTATCTCAAAACAGAAAATTAAAAACAACCTCAAACAAAGAAGGCAACAATAAAAAAAAAAAATAAACCAAAAACAACAAGCCTGATGTGGCAGTTGTGAACTTTAATCTCAACACTTGGGATGGTGGGGGGATGCGAGGGGGGAGGGAGGGGAGAGCGTAGAGGGGGTGGGCAGGACTCTGTGAGTTCCAGGACAACTAGGGTTGTTACACAGAGAAACCCTGTGTGGAAAAACAACAAATAAACAAACAAGCAAACAAAACTCAGCCCAAACCAAAGCAACAGTAACAACAACAAATCACAAAAACCAAAGGAGAGCATGCATTTCTTTGTATTAGAACATATTAACTTTGATCTTAGAAATATCTCTCCTTTTCTCTCATGTTGGATTTACCCTGTAGCAAATAGGGGAGAGAGGTTTGACCCCCTTTATTTCATCTCTTTTCCCAGGGGTGTCAGGATGCTACCAGACTTTCACCAGTGTAACAATATGGCAATTTGGCAAACAACTGACAGAAATGTGACTTTTGTTTGCAGCTGTATTATATTCCAAAAGAGAGCATGATCCTCACACAAATTTGCTGTAATGTGCTCTTAAAAGGTGAGTTTTTGAGCCTTCAGTGCTAAATTTCTGTGTGTGTGTATGTTTGTGTGTATACTGATTCTCTCCACTTGAGATTCAAAACTTTGTGTTACAAAGTGTTTTTTATCCTAAAATAGTTTCTTTCTCTCAAGAATTAAAGTTAAATATCTAATATAAACACACAGTCTAGTTTGAGTAATATCACTATCAGCTGTTAGTGTCTAAAATAGGTCCATGTGAAGATTCTGATTTGTGTTTTTTTTTTTTAATGAAAAATGCATTTCAGAATTTTCCAGTGTTCATTTTGGTGTGATGTATTTGATTTTCTCTGTTTTCTCTGTCACCTGGAAAGAGCATCCCCTGCCCCCCCTGCCCCCTCCCCCACCCTGCTCTTCTCACTAGAATGAGACTGGCTACTTCTGGCATTTGGCATTTGTTAAAGTGGCTTGTATTTTTTCCAGATGACTTCAATGCGTGTGTCAGCACTATGTACATAAAGTGCTGTGTTTTCAAAAATCAAAATTTAGTCTAACCCTTTCATATAGAAGAAAATAAAGCCATATGGAAAGATTTCATTTTTTTCAAATGTACTTTTAGCAGACAGGACATTTAAATTCTGCTTTTGTAGAAAGCAGGTTGAATTTGTCTGGAGTCATTTTTGCTGTGGACTCTGAGTTTATACACCCAGAGTCATATACTATCTCTTGGCTTTGCATCATATTCAACATGCCCCCTGCCCTTGTTTAGACAGATGGGAAGAACAAGGGGGACTTAGGCAGATATTCTGGACAGCCAGACAAAGTCAGACATTCTTTGACACTGATGCAATCTAGGTTTTAGAAAAGACCACAAAGCTCCTCAGACCTTAATCTGTTCCCCAGTGATACATCCAGGGGACAGAAGCCAAGCAATGGCATCTGCGGCCCATGGTGGATGGATACTTCTAATCCCACTAAAATAGAAAATGCTTTTCTGTGCTGGCTAGACTGCCTTCTTTTGGAGATCCTACCACTCTGTAGAATGTGAAGAAAATTCTCATGGAATCACGGAGAAAAGATATCAGCCAAAAAATGTGCTGGGAGACATCTGCCTTATATATAACAATCTGCTGTTCAAAAACAAAGCTCAGACACCAGAAAGCTTAGAAACGACCCTTCGCTTGAGAAAGATACCAGCAGTGAATAGAAAGACAAAGGACTGACTGCAAAACCCAAGCCCCCTGGCGATTTATGAATGAATAAATGTTGATTGATGTCAGCCACCCTTGGGTAGTACTCACCTCACTTCCAGGGCCTTGTTGTGGAGGTTGGAGAGTTGTGATAAGTGTCCTAAAGAGCATGGAGAAGGCCAGCTGGAAAGATCCAGCTAGAAAAAGTTTTGGTTACGTGCTTCCCACCGGCTCCTGGCCATTTTAGTAAGAACGAACTGTTGCTTGCACACTATATGGGGAGAAAAAAAAAAACATATTCAAATTTGTGCATTTCTTAACAAAATGATTGGCAGCAAAGTATAGATGAGTATGGAAGATTCAATAAAAAAATTGAATTGAAAGCAGCTGTAAAGTTATTAAAAATCAAGTCAGAACACATAACATATCCTTTGTAGCAGTTTCATTGTTTTGTGGATTCTTTGTATTTTAGTGGTGTCTAAATAGTGCATAAATGAGACTTTTGAGCTTTTTACTTTATTGTTATAAATGAAATTCAAATGTTTCAATATGTCATATTAGGTATCCCCTGAGTTTTTTTCATGGCTGGTGTATTATATTTTAAATGGCAGATTATAAGGCAGTCAGGACAGGAAATCTAATTAATCATTTGTAACTAATGTTTTTTTCTTTTATAAAAGTGTAAAATCTTTATTGTTAATTGAATGGGGGAGGGGAGAGAGAGAGAGAGAGAGAGAGAGAGAGAGAAAGAGAGAGAATATGAATGAGAATGAGGAGGTCCAAGGACACAGTGGTGAGTTCTAGGGATTGCACTCTGATTTACCTCCTGCACCATTTTGCCAACCCTGCCAAGCACAGTGAGATAAGGCCTCACTATTTATGATACTTTCAATGTAATTCAGGATGGCCTTGAACTTGTAATCCCTGTGCCTTGGGTTCTTCTTGATGAGATTACAGGCATAAGGCACCAGATGTAGGTTTTTTTTGCTTTGTTTTTGATATTATATTAAAGGACACTTGTATGTTACATCGACTGAGGGTCCCAGACAGAGTAAAAATGCTGAGAAGAGAAAGGAACCGAGCATAGACATTCTCTCCTCTCTTTTTCCCTCTCTGCTTCCTGATCGGCCCAGATACAAGTAGATTCCGCCACTACAGGTGCAAGTCACCTGACTTCCCTGCCATGATCCCCCCCCCCAAAGTGTGAGCAAAATAAATCTTTTCTCCTTTGTTACTTCTTGTCATGGATTTGGTCACAACAACTGGGAAAGTATATTTCCTCGATTCTTTCCCTCCTCCCTCCCTTTCCCCCTTCTTCTGTTTTTTTAAGTTGAAAACTCTGTTTGAAAGCAGTGTTTGGGATGAGTAAATGCTTGCTGGGCAAGCCGTGAGGACCTGAGTTTGAATCCCCAGAAGCTGCACAAAGCCAGACATGGTAATACATGACAGGAGCCCTAGTGCTCCTACAGTGGCTCAGCAGCACAGGACAGCAATACCAGTGTTTCTAAAATGAGATGGGAGGTCATGGTCCAGCTCTCCTGGAAAATGTAGGGGTGGACAATGAAGAGACCTAGAGTTGGGCACGGTAGATGGTAAGGACTGACCTTCCAAGTTGTCCTGTGACTTCCCCTTGAGCCATGGTGTACACATGCCTGCATCTATGCACATAAACTCATGAATTCACTGCACTCACACGCGTGCACATGCACGTACACACTGAGAAAGAGATTTTTAAAAAGCAGTATTGACTGAACATTGTGGTTTCAACATTAGGCTCACTAGTCTATCAAACATGTAGGTAGAGCCTGCCATTATGATCCCTTAATTTCCTCCACTGTTCACATTACCTCTCTGGAAACCTTATCATGTGGCCCATAGGCTCAGTGCCTGTCTCCTTCCTTGTCGGTCATCTATAGCTGTCAGTCACACGGACTCCCTTTATTTCTCTGAATGTGCCCAGCTCTCTGTCTCTAGGATCGTCATCTTGTGTCTTCCCTTTCCCTATTTTATACTTAGCCAATTCCTACTTGTTTTCTGGGATGTTATTTTTTTCCTCAGGATACTTTCCAGAAGCACAAATCATGGGCCTCTTCCTTCCTTCCTTCCTTCCTTCCTTCCTTCCTTCCTTCCTTCCTTTTCCCCTTTCCCCTCCCTCCCTCCTTCCTTCCTTTCTTTTTCTTTCTTTCTGGGAGAAAAGGGTTTATTTGACTAGCAAATACATATTACAATTCATCAGTGCAGGGAAGACCATGCTGCAGAATCTTGAAGCTGTTGCTCACAGCACATCAGAGAGGAATGAATCAATGTGTGCATGCTTGCATCCAAATCACTTTCTTCACTTTACATAGTTCAGGACCCTCTACCTAAGGAATAGTTTCACCCACAGTGGGCCAATAATCAGGATACTCACAACCGTGTCCACAGTCCAACCTGACTAGACAGCCTCTCATTGTGACTTTTTACCCAGGTGATTCTTCATTATGTCAAGTTGAAAACTATCACTTACATACACAGGTATATACACTGAACAACAAGTTGATGCACACTTCGTGTTAGAAGGACAAGGCAATGACAGACTTCATCTCAATGTCCCCAAATAGTATACAATTCAAATTTTAATTTAAATTTATTTTTGGTATTTCCCATTTTTCTTAATATGATATATTATATTTGTTTATTGAATTTTTTTTTCCTCACTGGATGGAGGCTCTATAAGGGTGGGAACATCACCTTTCTCTCTCATCTATGAATATTTGAATCGGTATCTATCATAAACAGCAATATTCTCTGGAGGGTGAAATTGCAGGCAATCTTTGTATTTACATTATTTTATACAATAAACACATATTACCCATCTTATAAAATCATGAAAATGTAATGAGTTAAAACATCAAACAGTAAAATAAAAATTAGATAGTTGTAGGGAAAAGATAAAGGAAGACCATACACTAATCATTTGTGGTTGCTATTTAAGGGGTGAAGAAATTCAGAATCCTGCCTAGCCCATCCCTTAATCTACATTTGTTAGTAAAGTGTGAGTGTGATGATTGTGAATACAGCCCGTTAGATGCAGATAGCGTTACTAAGGACGATCCTAATGAAGAGCCTTAGTTACATGAGAGATGCAACCAGTTATGAACATTTTTGTAAAACTGGGAGGAAGCAACAGAGTTCAAAGAGAAGAAAAACAGAGGCTGCTGACTTTGGACCTATGGAAACAGGAGGAAGAATAACAGGCACGAGGACAGTAGAGAGAAAAAAAGAGAAGAGGAAAGAATGGAGGAAACAGGGCTTAGGAGGGAAAGCGTAAGTCAGAAAGAAATGTGGGACCACAGGTCAGGCAGGAATGAGGAAGGATAACCACACGTTCCCTCCCCCCCACTTGCGGTATCTGGTCCCTTGCCACTTGCCAATTTTCCTCATATGGTCTTCCAGGTGTGGCTACCAGATCCCCAGTGTCCTGCAGGGGTCTCTGAAAACCCCTCTTTTCTTTGGGAGGTTTTGTCTTCCTAATTTAAGTGCACTGGGCCTCCAGACTGAGCCATCTATTTACATTTTGAAATGTGAGCGCTCAATGTGAACTTTCTCTACCCTGCAGAATCCCTGTGCCTGGGACAAAAGACATGACTAGCTGTCAGAACACCGAAGTATGCAGCCGGCCTGCAGGTCAGGTCGCCAAGCAAGGCTGTTTAAAAAGTACAGGGCTCCTCTCTGGAGACAGCTGTGAGTCCCTACAGCATGTGTCTGCCGCACGAAAGACGGAATTCAGGACAGAAAGGAACATGCAGAGCACTGCATGAGTGGAAAGGGGCCATAAAGCGTTTTAAAGTGGTGTGAAGTCAGGATTGGAGTGTTGAGGTCGGAGGGTAAGCTCTCTTTCTTCTAGAGCCTAAGTCATTTTCTGGCAGCTTTTCAGAAGACCAGTGGTAGGGACAAGGGATAGGGTAAGAGGCCTGTGCGGAGTCTCCACGGCCTGCCCTTGCTGGTTGGTTTGAACACAAGTACCAACTCCAAATGATTGACAGATGCTCTCTGAGGCATGTGTGGGGAACAAGCCTAGGCCGGAGTCCAGTTGTGATCATGTTTCACTGGGTTTAGCAGGGGATAGTGGCCATATTCTAATCCTGCTATAGATTCCACTTTAACCATCATCAGTAAATGATCTTCAAAATGCACAAGCTTGGCCACTGCCTAGTGTGTGTACCTAATAAAATTGATTTTGAAGTTGAAAGCACTAATGCAGGTGGTTAAATTGCTTCCATTATTCCCGGGGAAGAACTCAACCTTCATGCGATGATGAAATTCAATATATGGGACAGCATAGAACATTGTGAAATCCGCTTGATTTCTGTGGACCTGGATTTATGAGGCTATTGAGATTATTGCTGAGGTTGGCTGTTAAATTTGTGAACGATTACAGAAAGTGGGGCTTGACAGAGCCATGTTGGATCCCAGGCTCCAGGGACTCATCCATTGCTGTCTTTGACAAAGGGGAACTTTTCAACTTATTGGTATTGTTTTACTATTGGAATGATTCACATTTAGTGTTCTATCCTCCAGTTTTGCGATTGCCATTCTGTAGGACTCATTGTAGAAATGATTCTGTCTGTATGTCAAGTGTTTGTACAGCACAATTGGGGGGCATTCATGACTCTGCCTTTGGAAAACTGTTGTTATGTTATAGAAATGGCATGGGCTTGGGGTGAGACTGCGTTAGCGTCAAACCTGGGCTCTTCCACATATTCGCTGGGAAATCATCTTTAAGTTAATCATACAGCTTCACTCAGGTTACACACCTATCCTATGTGGTGGTCTTTTCCTAGTTTATCTCTTCAAAGTTAATTTCATAAATCATCTCTCACAGGACTAAGCTTGATATTTTACTTGCATATTTTAATGTCATGCCACGTGATAGGAATTCCATAAAACAGCAAATATCTAAACAAACCTAAGTTGATCAAGAGATGGTAGAATTTTTTTTTTACTCCACAATTTCTAGTAGGTCAGTTGTCAAATGTACTTATTTCTCAAATTATTGTGGTTGTTTGACACGGAGAAACATATAGGGCATAGGTAGGGCTGTATCTTTTCTTTGATGTTGAATAGAATGTTCAGTTGAAAGGCTTGGGAATAAGAGAACCACATTTTTAAAGTGTTTCCACTCTACCCTTGTACATCAGCTTTGCACATCTTCCCCTGCACTCACTGATGCGGTGGAGCTTTGGCTAGACCCTCCCACTTGAGGTTGGGAGAAATTGATTGGCTTTGGGCCTTTATAAGTGTTGTGATCTGATCTGATAATGCCTTTTACCCAGTGTGGCTGGTGAATGGCTATCGATAGAGACCTCATGCCCCATGTGCATGATGGGAGGATACTTAGGTGGAGTGGAGAGAGAGAGAGAGAGAGAGAGAGAGAGAGAGAGAGAGAGAGAGAGAGAGAGGAGAGGAAGAAGGGGTTGTGCTCCCTTTTGTAGGGTGAGGGAACGGGAAGACAGAGGGGATAAAGGGTGGGAGGTGGGAATTCCCCTTCAGTGGGGCTTGTCTCAGGGTGTGGTGGGGCTTCAAGGGCTAGAACAGAATCCCAACGATTAGACTGGTTCTACAATTCCATGTAAACTTGAATAGCTCCTTAGTGTTCTGATAGGACAGAGGTGTGTCTATTGAATTAGTCTGGACTGAAGCCTGAGTCAGAGTAAGGTTACAATGTAGCTTTGGTTTGGGGAATTCACTTCCCTACTAATACCTTCGGGGTGAAGTGACCAGAGTGAGTGATTTTTATGTCTTTTATGAATCAAATCTACCAACCAGACCTAACTTGTTCTGTTATTTTAAGAAAGGTGAGGCTAGCCTCAGTTGTTTTTCTATAACCTATACAACAGCAACACCACACACACACACACACACACACACACACACACACACACACACACACACACACACACACACCCCTGGTCTATACCTATAAAAAGAGAAGAAAAAATAGAACTCATAAATATACATGGCCATTGTAAGAATAAACATTTGATTTCAATGGCATTGAAGATGTCAGTGCCTAAATTCTTTGCTGGACTAAGGACACATTCTGGAAACAGTTTTAAGATTCTGGCTTCCTCAGTCAAACAGTTCTTGCTTATAATTGTTAGGCAGATAGAAGTTTGGTTCAAGATCCTGATCCATTGGGGAACATTACTTTAATAAGTGCAATTATTTCTTTTAGATGAAATAAAATGTCATCTTGAAATTGTGCAGTTACAGCTTGTCTTGAGAGGAGCTCACTCTGTTTCTCACACAGTTATGTTTACAACTCTTCCTGTTTCCCAAAGATGTTGATTACTGGCAGATAGATCATCCCTGACCAGCCATCCAGAGTGCACATGCTCTGTGTAAATATTCTTTGAGCCAAATCCAGTCTTCAGAGTTAAACTTTTACCAACATAGCTCATTGTATTAAAAGATTGCCATTATATTCATGGTGGATATTTCCACTTCAGTTTAGTCTACCATTTTTTTAGGGTCAAAGCTTGGGCTCTGACAACCCTAAGAAGCTGGACGAGACCATCCATCCCGAATACACCAATTAAGGAGACAAGCAACAGTGGAAAGCAGAAAAAGGAGATCCATTTAGTGTGGTCACACTGAGAAGAGGAGCAAATGAACAGGTCCAGTGACTCTCTAGGTCTGTCTTTGGGGTTTCGATTTAAACAGACAGTAGGAAAGATGCATAGCTAATCTGATCAAGGTGTGGTCCCGCTCAGCACCATCAAGGCTCCAGGGTATCCTGCAAGGTTAACTGACAAAGTGTCAGGACTGTGTGAAATCTCCTGGGAGACAAGTTTCTCTTCTGACTGATGCCAGGACTCCAGACCTTCCTTTCTTCTAGTGTGAGATTCTCAAGTAAATTCCTGTATCTGGGGATCATTGGCTTAGTATTCTAATGGGCATTGGGAGAGGCATACTTTTTTTTACTATATTCATTTCTGCAAAGATGGTCACATTTGTGAGACTCAATGTTATACAAATCATGTTTTTTTTGTCTTTTTAAAAATTATTTTTAAATCTATTCCTTAATAATTTTATATACATATAATGTATCTTGATCATATGCACTCCTAACTTCCCCCCTCGTCTCTCCAAGATATTACCTTCCCCAACACATGTCCCTCCCACCCTCATGTCCTCTTTGGTTTGTTTTTTATTTTTTATTTTTTTTCTTTTTTTTTTTTTTTTTTTTTTTTTTTTTTT
>PVIH01007317.1:0-33490 GCA_004025045.1 Sigmodon hispidus
AAAAAAAAAAAATTCAGAGGGAAAGATGAACACAAAGAAAATATAGGTGTAGCAATCTTATTTGTATGTCTACCCTTGATAAGCCATGCTTATCATTCTTATCCTCTATATAGTTATTGTTAACTCTTCCACATTTTAAATTCTTTTTACTGTGTTTTTTTTTTTAATAAATACAAAATAAAGGAAAAAAAAAAAAAAGACTTTTCCTTTACTATCTGTCCACTCATCATGTTTCTTTGGACAAGAAATTAGTTTATTTCATAATAAACTATGTTTTACAGTAGGTACTGTTATATGACTCCTATCAATCACATTTTACTAGTTTACAATTATAATCCCAACCAGAAATTATCTTATATTAAAAAGTTATTCAAAAGAAGTTTGTGCTATTGTTATTTATTAAACTACAAATATTCTAATCTAAAATACTGCATTATGTTGAATATTTTGTTTAGTGATAGGCTTGGGAGTATACTGTTATTCATTAAACTATTTATATATACCTCTTAATAATGTAAATATCTAAATGCAAGTATATAGAAATAACAAAATTTAATATAATAGAAGTTTAAATGTGTATTATTTAAAATAATGCAATTTAATCAATAAAACCAAAGTTATTCTTAGATAATTAGGAATATGACAAATTAATAATATGAAGATATCAAAGCTAAAATGTATCGTCCTATAGAATTATGATTTAAATGTAAATAAATATAAAATATTAATTTTTAAAATATGAAGCGTCTATAAGTAGGACTAATGAATGTCTGAAACTAATTTCCTCATTTCAAATCATCTTACAGTAATCTATGAATATATAAATAATTTTAGTTTATAATTACCTTTTAATGGAAATATTAGCTAAAGTAGCTTCATATTTCATTTCTTTGTCACTCTGCTTATGCATTAAGGATAACAACAAGCTGCATCTGAAAACATTCCACCTTGCAGCAGCCAGCTTCAACTTTAGAAGCACACATAAAAAATTAATGTTGTACTGTGTAGTTAATTAAAGCACAGTTCCTAATAGCACACTTCTTAATTAAGAGAATATTGAATATTGTAAAAATGATACTGATTTAATCCTCTTTCCAACAGTAACCAATAGTACCTGTTTGCTAGCCTACTGGTTAGAGAATAGATTCCCCTTACCCTGCTTGCCACAGGCAAGAAAAGTGTATTATTACTGTATACTCAATGCCCTTCTCCTGAAATCAAACAGTCATCCTTGTAAACTCAGGAGGTGGGAATAGTGAGATCTCTGTAGTCAGCGTGATCTACATGATGAGTTCCAGGATTTTCAGGAAAATACCCTGAGACTTTGTCTCAAAAAAAAAAAAAAAAAAAAAAAAAAAAAAAAAAAAAAAAAAAAAAAAAAAAAAAAAAAAAAAAAAAAAAAAAAGAAAAAGAAAGAAAAGAAAAAAAAAGAATTTACATTGAAAGGTAGAGATTGGCCTAAATTAACTGAGTTGACACAACCTCAAAACCAGAGACTCCTTCCTATTTGGGCAAGATTTTTGGTTTTGCCCCATGAGATTAGACACACACTACCAGCGCCACACTAGACTTTATATGGGAGAGTTGGCAGGTGAGTACAAGGACAGAGGAGCAGAAGAGAAAAGAAACAGACTTTCACATGATGTTTCCTTTTAAGAGAATGGGTGGACACAGATTTACTTGTCCATGCCTAGGGGCATGCCCTTCATATGTGGCATGTCCTGGTGGTGCTATGTTGGGTTTACCATATGGCTGCTACATGCCAGGAATTTTTATCTCACCTGGTGCCATGTTGGCTTATTGGACTAGCACATTTACCATATAACTGCTATGTGCCAGGAATCCTTACAGAGATAGATGCCACAGAATGATAAGGTGAATAGTTGTCATGCATGAAGGTTTAAAAGTGTTTACTAGCTTTGATTAGAAGGATATGAATAAAAGGAAACCAGTGTGAGTAGCCACAATTCGAGACTTTCTCTGCTTATAAGCAGCAAGCTATGAGACTGAAATCTTACAAAGCAATGTCAAGTCCTGCCCATAAATGAGAGAGGACTGTTTTCTCCTTTGAACCTCCACTAAAAGTACACCCATTTCTCAGGGACTATTAAGGTAAGTAGAGTTCTCACCCTTCATCAAGAAAACACACAGAGCCCATTCAGCAAACCACAACTGGGCAAAAGCAAAGTTGTGGAGCCCAGTCTCAACTGATACTTTTAAAACAGAACTCACCTGTGTCTCAGAAATCATTTCATGATGGGACAAAAATAGATATGACATAGTAGATGGGAAAAAGCTCATTAGGCCTCAACACTAGACAAAATCTACAGGCAACTAAACAATTCTGAGATGGGAGAAATAGTCTTTCTCCAGGAGGATCACACCAATTGGTTATCCAGTGCCAAATGGTCAGCCCTGAATACAGCCTAGAAGGTTGTATTTATGTATATATGTATTTTTATATACTAGCATATATGCATGTAAGAAGAATTAAATTAAAAATGGGCAATGTGCAGTACATGGAAGGGTTTAGAAGGAGGAAGGAGGCAATAATGGGATATTATGTGTTGTAGAAAGTTTCCCAGGCTCGTTTTGTCCCTGGAGGTTTGTGACCTGGTGCACCTGGCGGCTTTTGTCCCCCAAAGAAATGAATCACACACTTATATCCTTTACACTGTTTGGCCTATGTCTTATGCACATTACTAGCTAGCTCTTTCATCTTAATTCAACCCATTTCCATTTATCTTCCCACCACGTGGCTCAGCCCATGGCTGAGCCAGTACCTCTACATGTCTGTCCTCTTCGGGGGTCAGATGGAGACTGGCTTAACTCCACCCTTCTTCCTACCTGCTTGTGCTCTGATTCTCTACCCACTTCTATGGTGCTCTGCGTAGGCCAAAACAGTCCTTTATTCACAGCATACAGAACATTCCACCACAATTATGATATCAAAAATTCAAAGAGTACTTTTTAAAGATGAATATTCCCTAACACCTTTCATTTTGGTTTAGTGAAATAGTTTTAAACCTGTGCATTGCGACCCCTTTGGTGGTTGAACACCCCTTTCACAGAGGTCACCCAAGACCATCTGCATATCGGATATTTACATTATGATTAATAACTACAAATATTACAGTTATGAAGTAGCAATAAGATAATTTATGGTTTGGAGGCCATCACAACATAAGGAACTATTAATGTGTATTAAAAGGTCACAGCATTAGGAAGATTGAGAACCTCTGATTTCACTCACATACTTAGAAAACCTTAAAATAATAATGTAGCTTAAGTTGTCAAAATTATTGCAATTTATTAGAGAAGAAAGAGAAATCTAACATTCAGTCACTTTGTTTAGGAAGTTATATCAGAGCGAGGGAAGGCTGAGCCTGAACAGCAGGATCCCAGTCCACAAACTTTAATGCCACAGTCAAATTAGGATTGCTGCTCGCCCTACCCTTCTTAGAACTGGTAATCCTTCTCTTTCCATTATGAGAAGAGTAGAGTGCCTCTATTCAAAGTAAAATATTAAGGATGGACGCTTGATGTCATTAGAGGCTGAACATTTAATTTCATCACTTCAAAAGAACCAGTTCACAAATCTGTCCCAAAATGGCAATGTTGGCATTTTTGAGAGCATCATAATACAGTTGAATGAACATGAGTTAACATGAAAGAAGAAAACCCTTAAGTGTCTAGGAGAAAAGCTGTTTCAGCTCTTTTGGATTTCCATCTATGGAATGCTGACTTTGGCAGCTGTTCCCAGGCTCAAGGGCTATTTTGTCTTTTAATTTGACATTCTAGAAGTTATTAATTTTAGTTTTAGTCATCTCACTTATTGCAAAGAATAAAATCTGTCTCTAAAATTTTCTTAATAAATAATAAACATTTTCTTCTTAAGAAAAGAAAGTAAAATTGCCACTTGAGTGCCAAATTCTATACTGTTGCAAAGCCTGGACTGCACCTGAAGAAAACTTCTTTAGTGCCCAGAAGGTAGGTAGATCAGGAAGAAATGTAGTGATAGAAGCACCCTGTGTAGAATGGGGGAGAATTTTGAGGACACAACAAAAAAAAATAATCTACCAGAGAAAAGGCCTAGATGTTTCTTACCTCTCAATATCACCTTCTTTTATGATATGCCCTATATCTTTATATGGGAGCTTGTTACAAGCTGAAAATTTGTGGTCCTACTCAAAACCAAATACAGTAAAAACACAAGCTCTGTGGAGGATTTTAATATTTGAAAAATATTACTCTACTGTAAATATCTTCAATAAATAGCTTCCTAGATTGTTCTCCCAGGTACCTTGTTTGAGAATATAAGCAGAATCTCAACTGACTAGGTCCAATACCCTGGAAAGTAAATCTTTTAAACCACTGTGTGAAAATGAGTGTGCCTCGTACATGGCCCATGAGACTCCCATATGACAGTAGTCCAGTACATAGAAAATAATCAAAATAGTATAACAAGAAGCTGTGTAATGAATGATAGTTTAAAAGAAAGAATCCCCCTTTCTTGATCTGAAGTCTATTTTATTTTCCTTTTATATTTGTCTACTATATTTGCTGGATGATAAGATATTATAGGTAATCTAGCTTATAAATAATAAAAAGTCAAATTTTGTTTTCTTCCCTGCATATTTGAATAATTATTTTTAATATCTGTTTATTTTCCCAAAGAAGTCATAACTTTGTACTATTTTTTTAAAAAACCTAGAATTATGATAGCCCCAAAGGGGATCTAAAAATGACTAGAAAAAAGTGTCCAAATTAAAGAAAGCTAATAATGCTACACTTAAGAATTCTGCAGTTATCTAAAACATACACACATACACACACACACATAAACACACACCAGCACATATACACACTCTAACACACATGCTGTCTTTCAGAGCTAAGCTTTGTTAGGCAAATACCAATAAGCAAGACCTTAATAATTTAAATACTTCAGAACTGAGCCTGTATGTAACTAAAAGATTTAAGGATTGATGATGGCAAATAGTTTCTACACAACTGTAGATTTTAAATACAGCTAAGTCAGTGGCAATGACTACTGATTTAATGGCTTTAGCTCTGAAATAGTGTTTATATAATACTGTTTTTAAAACATCATTTCCTCTTTCACTGTGTATCTTCAATGACTGGTGCCAATTATCTCTATTCTGCAATGTTTATTTCTTTACATTTCCTTATACATTTTATAACTGTTTTTATGTAGAGCAATACAGTTTCCATATTATAAAATGCTAATAGTTTTAATAAAAAGAAAAAAGAAAAAAATATTATCTGGTTACAAAACTCTAGAAAAAAACGTACTCTTACTAAATGGGTCAATGTGGCAAACATACTCTGTGATGAGTCACATTTTATTCTTTCACCCAACATTCACAATCACTTCCTCAAAGAAATAACACACACTGGATTCTTTTGGAATGCTGAAACAATCCCTCTGATGATGTATTATTTTATGGAAATTAATGAAATTAATTAATTTTTTATTAATGAAATCAGTCTGAAATATCAGAGGACAGAATTATCCACAGTCAAACTATGAAGGTCAGGGAGTGGTGACCCATGACTTTAATGTCATCACTCAGAATCACATTGGATCTCCGTGAGTTCGAGGCCAGCCTGGTTTACAAAGCAAGTCCCAGGATAGCCAGGACTGTTATACAGAAAATCCTGTCTTGAAAAACCAAAAACTTCCTAAATATAACACCAGTGGCACAGACACTAAAATCATCAATCAATAAGTGGGATCTCCTGAAGCTGAGAAGCTTCTGTAAAGCCAAGGACACTGTCAATAGGACAAAACAACAGCCTACAGAATGGGAAAAGATTTTCTTCAAGGCTACAAGCGATAGAGGACTGCTCTCAAAGATCTATAAAGAACTCAAGAATCTAGAGTCCAAAACCTTGAATCACCGAATTAAAAAATGGGGTCCAGAACTAAAAAAGGGAATTCTCAGGAGAAGAATTACAAATGGCTGAAAGGCACCTGCAAAGTGTTGATCATCCTTAGCCATCAGAGAAATGCAAATTAAAACAACTTTGAGATACCACCTGACACCTGTTAGATTGGCTAAGATAAAAGATACAGATGACAGCATATGCTGGAGAGGATGCAGAGCAAGGGAAACACTCCTGCATTGTTGGTGGGAGTGTAAGCTTGTTCAGCCACTTTGGAATGCAGTACCGCAGTTTCTCAGAAAATTGAGAATCAATATCCCCAAGGACCCACCAATACCACTTCTGAGTGTATACCCTAAAGATCCACAGTCGCACTCCAAAGGCATTAGGTCAACTATGTTCATTGCAGCATTATTTGTAATAGCAAGAACCTGGAAACAACCTAGATGCCCCTCAACTGAAGAATGGATTAACAAACTGTGATACATCTACACAATGGAATACTACTCAGCAGTAAGAAAAAATGATATCCTAAAATTTGCAGACAAATGGATGGATTTGGAGAATATCCTCCTGAGCAAGGTATCACAAACCCAGAAAGATAATCAGGGGATGTACTCACTCATTAGTGGACTCTAAACAAATAAACAAACAAACAAAAAAAGCAAAGCATGCCCAAGCTGCAAACCACAACCACTGAACAGCTTGGGATCAGAAATGCCTTGGACTGACCTCTTGGATCCCACTCCCCCTAGAGGAACACCTGACTCAGTCTTGTGGTTCAGGGGAGAAAACTGGATTTGCCAGGAGTGGAGGCTGAACTAAGCAATATTGGGACCGTGAGACCTTGTTACCGCCTGCCCAGGGGGCAATGGGAAGTTGTGGAGAAGAGAGAATGATCTGATGTGGTGAGAGGGGGAAGGGACTTTGAATAAGGATATACAAGGATAGAAAATGTGACTTCTTCATTCATAATAATAAAAAAAGAAAAAAATTTAAAAAAAGAAAAACCAAAAACTTACAAACAAACCCAAACAAACAAAATGCTTGAGAGATGGCTCTGTTCTCTGATATCGCAAACTATTTTATTAAATATAAAATATATCATCACAAGTTCTTGCTACTTTGATAGATAAAATTTTAAATTCACATATCCACCATGAAATGACTCAGGAGTCCATCTATACACATGTTATTCTTCCTTATCACCTCTTGGCCTCCCTTCTAAACATCTGAACTTTATTCACATGCATACCTGTTTACATAAATGCATGTATAAATTACAGCTAGCATCAGCATATAAGGGGAAACATACTGTTTCAGATTTGGTTTCTGCATTTGTGTCATCTCACTTTATATACTTCCTGAGTCCGTCTATTAGCCTAGAAACTTCATGATTTCTTTATATGTGAATGGTATTCTATTTTGTAAGTGTACATCCTCATTATCCACTTTGCTGTTGATAGATCTCTAGGTTGTTTCCATGTCCTTCTAATGATGAAGCAGTAAAACAGAAGCAGTAAAACAGGGATGTGATTGGGTATGCAGTTCTAGGAGTCAGGCAGCTGCTGTGTATGGTAGTACTATTTTTAACTTTTTGCAGAACTTCCAAAATGATTTTCAAGATGGCAATTTTAATTTGTAATCTCACCAGCAGTAAATAAAGGTTCCTGTTTCTCTGGATCCTGTTCAACATTCAATGTCAAATTTTTTAATGATAGCATTGCTGGTTAATTTTTGGTGCCTATTACAAGCTAGAGTTATTCAGGAAGAGAGAAACTTTTGACCAGTTGATATTCTTCTGTTGAGAATGCTTTGTTTAGATCTGTATTCCATTTTTTAATAGGATTATTTGGAATTTTGATGTCTATTTTCTTGAGTTCTCTACATATTTTAGAGATCAACCTCTGTTAGATGTAGGGTTGGTGATGATCTTTTCTCATTCTATAGGCTGCTGTTTTGTCTTATTGAACATGTCCTTTGCTATACAGAAACGGCATGGGACCAAAGTAGGCCTTCTGAATGTGGATGACAGTTGTGTGGCTTGGGCAGTTTGTGAGGCCTCTTACAGTGGGAACAAGCTTTATCCTTAGTGAAAGAACTTTTTGGAGCCCAGTCCCTATACAGGGACACCTTGCTGAGTCTCAGTGTGTGTGTGGGGAAGTGCTGGTCCTGTCTCAAATAGATATGCCACACTTGGGTGACCCCCCATGGGGGCTTTATTTTCCTGAGGAATGGATGAGGTAGTGGAGTGGGGAAGCTAATGGGGGAGGGGGAAGTATGTTTATGTGAGCAGGAGGAGGAGAGAAAAAGGGGAATTGTGGTTGGTATGTAAAATTTAAAAAAAACAAACTTTTAAATGAAATAATAATAAAACAACTCTACAAAATAAAAGAAAGGTAGAGGGAAACTTGAGAAGACACCTCCATCATATTTGGTTTTAGACAGTCTGTAAAGAAAACAAGATAATTGTAAGAGGATCCAGCACACAGGGAGCAGTACCGCTCCTAGACAGTCAGTCCTGGGTTGTATAACAGAGCAGCCTCTGCAAGCCAGGGAGAGGAAGCCAGCAAGCAACAGCATTGTTCTGTGACCTCTGCTCCAGCTCCTTCTTTGACTTCCTGTGATAAAGAACTGTAAACTGAAACCAACCCTTTACCCCACTAAACTGCTTTGGTCCATGTTTTATCACAGTAACGAAAAACAAAACAGAACAAAACAAAAAATCTAAGACAAAGTCAACAATTCTGACTCGGGTGAGGGAAGTGTCTCAGAGTCATTTTAGCTTGAATTTCCTGGATGTTTGAGGGTGTTTGGATACAATAAAAGGTAGTATTGACTATTTGTGTTTCTTTTGTGAAAAGTGCTTTGTTTATTTTTGTATTTATTGCTACCTTGATATTTAATGTAATTCTTTATAAGTTCTGGACATTAGCAGGAGCTTGGAGGATAGCCCCTAAGAATCTATCTCACTCTGTGGGATGTCCCTGTGTTTCACTGCTAATCCTGTTGTTTATAAACACCTTAATTTCATGTAGCCCCATGTGTTGTAGTTGGGGCTAATTCCTCTGCTGCTGAAGTTCAGTTCAGGAAGTTCTTGGCTGCCCCAAAGTTTCACAGAACAGTCTCTATGCTTTCCTCTAGTAATTTCACATTATATATATATATATATATATTGTGTGTGTGTATGTATGTATGCTTTTAAAAGTTTTGTAGCATCTTTATTTACAATAGTTGAAACTAATATTCTTAAATATTATATTGAAGATAATTATATTCTTAAGACAATAATATTCTTAAAAGGGGTATAGAAAAACATGCTGAGACTCTTTTGTTTTATTGTATTTTTGAAACTCTGTGTGTGTATGTGTGTTTGTGTGTGTGTGAATGTGAGTGATTGTGTGCCATGGTATGTGAAAGGAAGCTATTAGCCTTCCCTCCTTGTTTGAAAAGTCCGTGAAAAGTAAAGCTAGCTGGCTTTGCAACTTCTGGAGATTCTGCTGTCTCTGCCTCTTATTTCATGTAGGCACTCTGAGACTGTAGATCCCATTGCTACTGTGTTCAGCCTTTACATAGATGTAAGATCATCAGGCTTGCCTAGCCAACAATTTTAAGTCATCTCCCTAGCCTATTTATTATTATTAATTTATTGTTGTTATTTTTGTGTTATTATTATTTATTGTTATTTTTGCTGTTGTTATTTTTGTTTTTGGTCTAATATCTAAAGTTTATTCATGGCTAATGTAAACATGTCTGAAATTTTCAGAAATTCTAATGTAGAAAGATTCTTAAATAAATAGCTTGGCCTATACTAAAACAAAATCAGCACTAGAATTCTACTTATTTTAATCCATATACTTTAAAAAGTAGTGAATGTTCTCTATGGTGGTTGCAATGTCAAGTTAACAGAAACAGACTGAAGTATGTAGGGTGGCACTGCTCTGCCTTCTGAAGCTGCTTTCCTTTCAAATTTTCTTGGTTAGAATGGAATCTTCTGGGAAATGAGGTGCCTGCATCAGCTTTGCACAAGTTAGCATGAATGGTGAAGCTGCCTGCTTTACCTCTTCAAATTCTTTCACTCTTCATTTAAGTTTTATTTATGTGTGTATATTTAAATAAGAGAGGGCAGTGTGTGTGTACCCCCTCCCTCTTCTCTCTCTCTCTCCCTCTGTCTCTCGTATGTTCTCTCCTTCTAATATGTGAGTTCTCAGCATTGGACTCAGATCGTCATACTCAGCAGTATGCACCTCTATTTTGCCATCTCTGCATTCTAAGAGACTTAAAATATTTTTGTTCCATCCGTGAGGAGTTCAGGCAATGTATTTTGAACATAGTTACACACATCTCTCTAAGTTCATTTCCAGGGCCTTCCATTTGCCTATCTGTCTGCTTTAATGTCAGAATCAGGTTGCCTTTGTCATTATATCTCTGCAGAATAATTTGAGGTCAGGTTTTGTGATACCTCCAGCTGTGTTCTTAGTCCTTAGGATTCCTTTGATTATTTATTGTCTTTTGTAGTTGCATAGCAATTCTTGATTGTTTTTATCTAGATCTACAAAGCATGCCATCAAAATTGTTATGAATATTGCATTGAATCTGTATATTAATTTTGGTAGTTTAGCCATTCTCATGATATTGATTCCACCAACCCAAGAATAAAAAAGTTCTTTCCTTGTGGGTTTTATTTTTATTTCATTTTCCAATATTTTTAAAGATTTATTGTAGAAATCCTTTATATCTTTGTTTAAGTTCATTCCCACATAATTAAATTCTTAGATGAGGGTTACTGTGAATGAAATAATTTTTCTTAATTTCTTTCCCATAGGGCTCATTGTTCAGATATATATATCATATATCCTGCAGCTTTACTTGACTTATTTGGTCTAAGATTTTAAAGTAGGTTCTATAATGTATTTTACTCGTGTCATCTACAAATAAGAATACTCTGTCTTCTTCCATTTTGTATTTTATGTCTTTCTCTTCCCTGTTAAGGCTAAGGCTTCAAATATTATATATTGAGTAAAAAAGGGGAGAGGGAGTTTTCTTATGTCATTTCCTATTTTAGAGGAACTGATGTCAGTTTGTCTTCATTTAATATGTTTGTACTATGTAGTCTTAATTATTTTGAGGTATGTTTCATTTATTCCTAGCATGCATGGGAACTTATCATGAAGCCATGTCAAACTTTGCTGAATTACTTTTCAGTACAAATTAAGATGATTGTGTGGTTATATGGCTTCTATCCTGATTCTTTTTGTTCTTATGGCCAATTAATGTTCCTATTAAATCAAGAAAAACCATATGTAACTGAATCTTAATTTCAAACAATAACTTACAGAAATGATCTTGGTTCTGAATTTCACTACTGACAACCTAAATGCTGAAAAGGGTGAAGAGGGAGTCTTGGTATATCAATGTGAAACTCATTAATTTGCACCTGTCATACTCACAGCATGTTGTTGTATATATGTATTAGAGGGTTAATATTTGCTGTATTAAAAAAACATTAAAGGCTCAAATGTCACCTTTCAGAATACTTTTCTAGATCCTCCACTTAGATGAAGCTGGTATACAATGATACTACTTTCTGTTTCAGTATGTAACCATAAAAAGTACACCTGCATTATTGTGAATACTAGCATGTTTTTGTATTTTTAGCACTAGACCATATGATTTCATGATCATTTTGGTCTTCTGGTTTCCAAGTATTAATGTAATAAACACATTGTGTGTCCTTAACAGAATAAACTGATTGGATAAACAAACAAGGACTTGTATCTTACTTATACAAATATGGTTTATGAAATTAGATATGATTTCTAAATCAACTAATGGTCATCTCAGTCTTCCTTATAATAGTTGTTTGAGAAACCTATGTGGAAGATTCATCAACACTTTGTCATTTGAAGTAAAAGAATAACAACCAAGGATGGAAGAGGTAGTGTGTACCAACACTTACTGTTCTTCCAAGGGACTTGAGTTTAGTTCCCAGCAACCACATCATGCTGCTCACAACTACCTGTGACTCCAACCCCAGAAGATCCAACATGTCTGGATTCCACAGGCACTTGTATTGAAGACTCCCTCTTCACAAAGATGAAAATGCTATATTCTTTGAAAAACTTACCCTGTTAACATAGTAAGAAATTTTAATAATAAGAATTCTGAAGAGCTGAAGCATTCTTTCTACTCTGAACTCCTGCTAAAGACTGTAAAAAGAAAGACTCGTTGTATTTTTTTGGCTCATGTCTAAAACTTTTTTATACATTCATGATTTTACACTAATGGGTGATTGGTGTACCTTATTTAATTATTTATATTCTGTTGATTTATTAATTTAGTTTTGTCTGAAGCAATCATTCACTAATGGAAATTATTCTAAGAAACTTTTCTGCTGCTTCTCAAATGAGAGAGATAAACAATCATTGCTATGGTAATTTATTTTATAAACAGCCTGGAATATCAGAGAACTGAGTCATCTCTGTATCCAGCCCTTATTTATTTTTTATTTTTATTTTTATTTTTTTGAGAAAGGATTTTTTTTGTATAAGAGTCCTGGCTGCCGTGAAACTTAATTTGTAGACCAGATGGTCCTGAAACTCACAGAGAACCTCCCGCCTCTGCCTCTCAATTGCTCGGACTAACAGCTTTTATCACTTACCTTCACTTTCCTGTTATTCAGAGACTGGATAACAAATGATAATTACTTATTTCAGGACTTGACAATTCAACATATTTTTCTAGGATACCCTAAAGATGTCATCATCCTCAGATAGCAGGAAGTAAGTTCCCAAGAAGTGGGATAGGTGGATCTTAGTCTTTCAATGGTTTGTGGATGATTGTCATTGTTTAGCACAATTAGTTACAAATTGTTATTGGTTATGGTTAGAAAACATGAACAAGAAAGATTAGATTCAGGATTCTTGTTTGAAAAAAGAAAAAAGATAAAATGGGATCCAGATATGATAGGATATAAGGGTAGATTATTGAATCTACTTTTAAATATTTTACATTGGATTAGGTTTTTTGCATATTGTATACTTACTGTGTATATTGATATAAACTTGAGATTAATTTTGTTACTCTACATTCATTTCTATGCTTGTTCTAGATATTGTAACTATACAGCTCATCTAACAATGTAATACAATTGCTAGTCCTTGAAATTTACTATTATCAACTAATTAGGATATAAATAAATGCAAGTTAGTAGTTAGACATTATAATCAAACTTATAGTCATATTAGATATGTTTTAAATATCAAACAGATATATTTTAAATGGTCTTCTGCAAACATTTCTGAGATCTATAAAACATAATTTTAAGATAATTTAAAAATAATGTTAAGATATTTTAACAACATAAGTTATTATTTTATGACAATGAAACAGAGAAGTTGATGGGCATTGAAGAAACTCCATTTGGAGTTAACCTTCTTTGTGGCAAAAGTTAGCCACTGGGCAAGAAAGTGCCCTTGCCTTGACTGCTGACAGTCTAATGTCCAAAATGTACAAGTAGGACACACAAAAAAAGAACTGCCAAACCTTGCAAGGATAAGGTAAGAAGGTCTTTGAGAATATCCTGCTTCACAGAGAAGTCTGTCAGATATGCTAGGCCTGTATGTGAAAGATGAATGCTTCAACAATATAGAGAAATCTTAGGTGACTGTCCAAGAAGCCAGCTATTTTATTTTTCATATTTTTTGAAAGTTGCTTTCTGTTTATTTAGTTAATCCTATTTCCCTCTTGGGTCTGTGAGGGAGTGTAAGGTGAGATAGTTACAGTTTTCTAGTGAGAGTTTTAAAAAAGAAACTCACTTAGAGATCGAAGTGTATAAGTTTGAGAGCCATCAAAAGATAGTTTTCAGTTACTAATACAAGTTAGATAGAAAGCAAATTAGTTACAAACCTTTGGACTCATTAAAATTGGACATATAATGGAATTTTTGAGTTTGTCAATTGACTCTATATTATGCATATAATTATTGCTTTTATATATTGTATACAATTATTGTACCCATTGTATATAGTTTTATATTAATTATAACCTTTTTATTTTTGACACAAAATGGAATATGCAATGATATATTTTATTTTTTAACATTGTTCAGTTCTTTAAGCTACTAAAAATAAGCATTTTGAACTATTTTGAAAAGACTTCTAGTATTCTGTTCTATGTATCTCTTTGGCAATGCTGATTAGACATACTTTCATCAATCACTAGCATTCTCAGACCTACTTTCTGCAGATCACACAGTCCTTCCCAGACTATAGCACTGTGTCCCTACTTTGCCCCTGTGCCTATAGGGGACTCATGAATAACCTTCAGTCATAAACAAATACATGGCTGAGTCTCAGCTCTAACATCAAAACAATCTTTTCACTTTTATCTTTAAAAGTTTTATTTGAGAGTGTTTTCAGAAAAATTCCCACAGCTTTCTCTTGGAATTGGAATTGCAGATGTCACGAGTAAAATATGAGAAAAATTTCAAGATATAAAAATTACAGAAGATAAGAGTAAAGAATGAGAGAGAAGTTTCTGTGTAAGCAGTTTTGATGTGCCCCAGTTTGAGACCTTTATCTATTCTTATGAGACCTGTTATGTTTTCTAATGTACAGACAAAGTTTTCACCACCAAACCACAAGACAAAAATAATGTTTTAAAATAATGTTTTGGCAAAACCTAGAAATAGATGCTTTTCCATCTATGTGTCCTGAAAGCTTTGCACAAAGAAAGTTGAGTTCAGGTAACTCTGTGTTATCTCTTCTTTAGTGAAAAGATCTCTTTTAAATTTTCTTTTAAATATTTTAGATTAAATATCCACAAATGGCTCTGTCACCTCCCTTGGGCATCAGGATCAGGTCTTTGCCAAAGACTTGAGGAGGGCTGGAAGTCTTCTTTGATCTGCTTACCACCAGAAAATAACCAGTACACATACTAACACATACAAATACACAAAACAGTGCACATATATTGTATATATTTATGATACTTATAATTTTATATAATGTTTCCATATATGTGTGTATATATAAATGTGTATGCATGTATGCAAGTATATTTCCACGAACCTTCACTGGAGATGTTAGATGTACCCTTAACTCTCCATCAATGTTGTTGTTAGTTTGGTTGTTACAAAGAATTCACACATACACACACACACACACACACAAATATACACACCTTTACCATCTTTGTTAGGGAAGTATAAAATGCAAACCAAAAATTCAGATGTGTAATCAGAACAAGAGTCAATGCTGTCAACACCAACCTGTATAATATTAGGAAAAATAACCACTAACTTTATTGCTTGAGTAGTAAAATGATATTATAACACTTGCTGACTTTTTAAGAGTGATGCAAAGCTTGAATGAGTTCATGAACCTCGACCAAACACAATTTTTTACTGACATTAAAAGAACAATACTCAACTTCATATAGAATAACAAGAAACTCAAGATCACCAAAGTAATTCTGTTCAATAAAAGAACTTCAGGAGGCATCACTATCCCTGACGTCAGGTTATACTATAGATATGCATAAAAATACACTTGTGGATCAATGAAATCAAATCGAAGACCCTGACCTTAACCCACACACATATGAACACCTGATTTTTGACAGAGTCAAAAGATAGTATCTTCAACAAATGGTGCTGGCATAACTGATGCTAATATGTAGAAGAATGTAAATAGATCCATACCTATTATCTATTGCCCTGCACAGAACTTAAACCTAAGTGGACCAAAGACCTCAACATTAAGCAGCTACACTGAACTTGATAGAAAAGAAAGTGGGAAATACCCTCCTACCCATTGGCACAGGTGACCACTTCCTAAATATAACACCAGTGGCACAGATACTAAGAACAATTAATAAGTGGAACCTCCTAAACTGAGAAGCCTGTGTAACACAAAGGACACAGTCAATAAGACAAAACGACAGCCTACAGAATAGGAAAAGATCTTTACCAACCCTGTATCTGACAGAGGACTGATCTCTAAAATATATAGAAAACTCATAAAACTAGATCTCTCAAACTCAAATTACCCAATTAGAAATAGAGTTCAGTGCTAAAAAGAAAATTCTGAACGGAAGAATTACAAATGGCTGAAAGGCACATGAAAAAGTGCTCAACATCCTTATCTATCAGAGAAGTGCAAATCAAAACAACTTTGAGATACTACCTTACACCTGTCAGAATGCCTAAGAGAAAAGACAGAAGACAGCCTATGTTGGAGAGGATGCGGAGCAAGAGGAACACTCCTCCATTATTGGTGGGAGTGTAAACCTGTACAGCCATGTTGGAAAGCAGTATGATGGTTACTCAGAAAACTGGGAATCAATCTTCCCAACAATTTAGCAATACCACCATTGGGCAAATACTCATACAATGAACATTCTTACCTCAAAAGTATTAGCTCAACTATGTTCATAGAAACATTATTTGTAATAGAAAGAACCTGGAAACAACCTAGATTCGCCCCAACTGAAGCATGGATTAATAAAATGTGGTAATTTACACAATGGAGTACTACTCACCATTAAAAAAAATGACTTCCTAAAATTTGTAAGCAAATGGATAGATTTGGAGAATATCCTCCTGAACAAGGTATCACAAGCCCAGAAAGATAGGCACTGGATTTACTCACTCATAAGTGAATTTTAGACAAAAAACAAAGGATCCTTAAGCTGCAATCCACAACCCCTAAACAGCTTGGGATCAGAAGGACATCCAGGGATTCCCCCTAGGAAGAGAAAATAGAGAAGATATCCTTAGCAAATTGGAAACATAACAGGGAGTGATCAAGGAGAGGTGGGAGCAAGTCATGAAATAAGGAGATGATTGAGTGAGAGGAGCCAAAAAGAGAGGTAAAAATGAGATGGATATCTTGATAGAGGTAGCCAATGTGGGGCTGGCAAGAGACATGGTGCTAGGGAAACCTAAAATAACTCACAGGATGTTCCTGGCTAGGACTCCAACCAATAGTGGAGGGGGTGCTTAAACAAGACTTCCCTTATAATCAAATGAATGACTACCCTAAGTATCATTATAGATCTTACATCCAACAATGAATAGACACAGAAGTGGTGATCCATAGTAAGAACCAGGTCAAGCTCCAAGTCCACCTAAAGAGAGAAAGAGAGGAGAGTTTATATGAGCAAAGGGATAGGGATTATGAGGAGGAGACCCAGAGAGATAGCTGACTGAAGCTCTGGAGAGTTCACTGGATCAAAACAGCTACTGGGAAACCATCAGGAAAAGGAACTAAACCATCCAAAGGTAGATGACTGTCAATTGATGTCAAGGACCAAGATCCTGGCTTGCACCTCTAGGCCTCTGGCAAAAGACCACCATGGAAACTTACTAAGAAACCAACTACTGAGCTGGCACGACCCAGAGTAAACTAGATGTTCTGGTTTACTTAACAATAATAGAGAGGTAGCTCTTAAGAATAGAATAACAGGAACATTCTGTAGTTAGGTTACTTAGCAACCCTCCCCTGGGGCAAGACCAGTAACCTTTTTACTCTGCCAATACCCTGCCTCCCTTAGCCAGCTTCCTGCAGGTGATTGAAGATTGCCCCCTCCCCATATCCTGCTTTAGGACTATATAAGTATTATGAAATTGAAATAAAACTGCAGTTTGAGCAGGCACCCATTTGTCTTGCTGCCTTCTTTTCGTCTCCCTTTCTCTTCATTCTCTCTCGTAGGTGGTCTCCCCTGTTGACGGTCTGTGGGTCGGGACAACTGGCACCCAATGTGGGGCATGACCCTTCCTCACGAGAGAAGACCGTCCCTGTCAGAAGAAAGTCCAAGTGCTTGGTGATCATCATTCTCTCCAGGATCTCCCATCCGGGCCAAGAGAGAAGCCTATTAAGGTAAGGAGAAGTGATAGGGATGGAGTTCAGCTAAATAAGATTGCCGAACCATGGAACAGGGCATTTCAGCCCATGACCAACTGACCAATTTTTCAAGGACATTAAGGAGGCACTCAAGACGCAAGGAGTGCAGGTTCTTAAAAAGGATTTATAGGCTTTCTTTAATCATCTGGATGATTGTTGTCCATGGTTTCCACAGGAAGGGACAATTGATGTGAAAAAAAAATGGGCCCATGTGCGGAATTGTCTTAATGACTATTACTGATCTTTTGGCCCAGAAAAGGTTTCCATGGTTGCATTTTCATATTGAAACTTGATTAATGACATCTTAAAAGTATAATCCCACATCCCTGCCCCCGATATTCAGTCAGTTATCTCCCAAGGAGAGGAGGCTATGAAGCAGACTAGACCCCCCCTCCAGGGCTTCCTCTCAAGGGCCATCCTCAGTGAAGAAATTGTTGGACATGGAGCAGGGGACAGCACCTTCCGGGCCTTATCCATCTTTAGAGGACTCTGGTGACCCAGAACATCTTGATTCTGGCAACATCACCACTTTAGAAGAAGAGGACGCTCATTATCATAACCCTGACTGGCCTCCTGTAAATTCTGTTCCCCTCAGAAAGTATCCACAACCCCGATTTTCCCAACTGCCGCCATACAAAACTCCTTCAAAACACCCATTTTGTGGCCCGCTCCTTGATGGACACCATGGTTCCCTTCCTATCGCCATACCAGTCCCTTCAGACCTCCCCAGCAGCATCTGCCAGTTGCGGGCCACCCTAGAGGTGTGCTGAGAGCACTGGAGTCTCTTAAAGGAACTCCGGTCCCTAGGTCGGGAGCTCTCTCACCTGGCACTGGAAAGTAAGCAGCCTAGAATTAATCCATCTAAAAGAAAGACTCAGACCCGCCTGGCATTCCCGGTCACCCGCAGCCAGACTCAAAGTCCCCCTCAAACTGAGGACAAGGACCCCCTGCTGCCCCTAGAAAGGGGGGAGGAAGACTCCGCTGAGGGCAGGGAGGATGGTCCCCATGCAGGGCTGGGTGAAGAACCCACTGCTGGCCCTGATTGGCACTACCAGAAGTTGGACCTCTGATTCCTTGAGTGCTTTAATGCCGCCTGCACTCAATATGGGCCCACTGCTCCGTACACACTAGCCCTGATTGAGAACCAGAGTGAAACACGGCTCATCCCTAACGATTGGCATTTTGTTGCCCGTGCCACCCTCTCAGGGGGAGATTTCGTCCTGTGAAAAACTGATTGTGCTGAACAGGCTCGGGAGCTGGCTCATCATAACAGTGAGAGTCCTATCTCCCAGGACTGGGCTGTTAGCAAATTTTTGGGCACGGCATCTTATAATAAAAATGAAATTCAGGCAGTCTCTCCACCAGGACTTTTGGCACAGATTCAAATGGCGGGCCTTAGAGCCTGGAAGTGGCTCCTTCAGAAGGGCTCTGCCACAACCTCCTTGGCAAAGGTCCGGCAAGGACCAGACAAGACCTATAGCGATTTTGCCTCCCGACTTAATGATGTGGCAGAGAGGCTGCTCCGTTCCGGGGAAAATGAAAGTACTTTCATTAGACATCTTGCTTTTGAGAATGCCAACCTGGCTTGCCAAGAGGCCCTTTGCCCCATCGGAAGAGGGCCACCCTTTCTGATTATGTCCACCTCTGCATGGGGGTCAGCTCTGCCCATGCTCTTGTACTAGCCATCGGGGCAGCCCTGAAGACGGCCAATTTTTGCCCCTCTGGTGGTGCCTCGCAAAATTGCCTTTGCTTTACCTTCAAACAGCCTGGCCATTTTTCCAGAAAGTGCTCCCAGAAACAGTCTCCATGGGGAACCGCAGCCCCTCCAACAGTGACCCCTCTAGGCGTCACCCCTTAACCTTTGCCCAGTTCTCTCTACCCCCAGTTTGGATGAGGATTCCATTGAGCTAGTGAGTGCCACTCCAAGACTGATAGTCAGGGATGTCTGCTCCTCCCTCGGCAGTCAGGAAACTTCCCTCGGGGCCAGCCTCTGGCCCCTACACCTCAGGGAGCACCCCAGGGAGCCTTGCAAGCTGCTCCCCAACCAAGCCAGGTATTCAATCCCTCCAGTGCACCACCTCCAGCAGCATAGGCCTGGACCTGTGTTCCACCACTGACACAGTATTAGACCCCCTCGAGGGCATTCAAATAATTCCCACGGGTGTCTGCGGGCCTCCCCCTCCCGGCACCAATGCCCTCATTCTTGGCAGTGCCTCCTCAACTTTCAAAGGTATTTGGATCCACCCAAGAATAATAGACCGTGACTATTCCGGAGATATTCGACTCTTGGTCTCATCCACAGGAGGCCCAATTTCTATTCCCTTGTGTTAGTTCTGTGCGTGAGAGCAAGTACACATTAACAAGGCCACACACTAGAGTTTATTTAAGAGAGGAGTCCCAGGGGGATAGAGAAACAGAGGAGTGAGAAAGAAGTCAGGGGACAGAAAAGTAAAAGGACCGGAGCACATGCTTGCAGTCGCTTTTAAGGGAAGGGGCATGCACAGGTATGCACCATGGGTTCAGGAGGTGCTTCTGGGTCCAGCCATTGTATGTCATGGGTTCAGGGAGGTGCTTCCAGGTCCAGGGAGAAGCTTCCACACACAGAGCTGCGGGGTTTATATAGCCACACCCAAGGGCGTGCCTCTGTGGAAGGTGCATCCCACCTGGGCCAGAGGTGGCTCAGCTAGGAAATGCCAGGAATTCTTACACCTTGAGCTCCAGTCTAGCACAACTAATATTGCTCCCAGTGGCCTCCAGCGGCCATCCCGCTCAGTCTAATCAACCTAGGGGAGAAGCCCAGATGGGCTCTTCAGATGGTTACTGGTTTCAGCCCATTTCCCACACTCCGCTCACCCTTACTCTCAAACTACATAGGAAGAATTTTCAGGGGATTTTGGATACCGTGCAGATACCATGGTGATCTCTAAAAAATATTGGCCCTCTGCTTGGCCTCTTACCCCTTCCATGACTGACCTAAAAGGAATAGAGCATTTTATCAATATCCTGCAGTATTCCAAGGTCCTGACTTTGACCGATGAGGAAGGAAATCAGTATACCATTACACCATATGTAATCCCTGACCTACCAGTCAACCTCTGGGAAAGAGACATCCTCTCCCAGATGCAGATTGTCCTATGCAGCCCCAATGAGACAGTTACCCAGCAGATGCTGTGGATGGGGTACACTCCAGGAAAAAGGTTGGGGAAAAATCTCCAAGGACACAAGGATCCCATTACCCCCAAAGAAAAGCATGACAGACATGGGCTGGGTTATGAAAATTTTTAATTGAGGTCGCTGCTCCTCCTGTGCCCCATGTGGACAAAATTACCTGGCTCACCCAGGAACACATCTGGATTGACCAGTGGCCTCTCACTCAGGAAAAATTGCAGGTTGCTGAGCTGCTGGTACAGGAGCAGCTTGATGCGGGCCATATAGAGAGAGCCCTCTAACTCACCCTGGAATACTTCTATTTTAGTAATTAAGAAAAAATTAGGAAAATGGCTCCTCCTACAAGACTTTAGGGCCATTAATGAAGTAATCCAGCCTATGGGTGCCCTGCAACCTGGGATGCCTTCCCTCATTGCCATTCCTGAAGGATACTGCAAGATGGTTATTGATCTTAAAGATTGCTTCTTTACCATTCCTCTCCATCCTGAAGATAGAAGTTATTTTGCATTTAGCCTCCTCAGTATCAATTTTCAGGGACCTATGTTGAGATATCAGTGGTGGGTCCTGCCCCAAGGCATGGCCAATAGCCCGACCCTCTGCTAGAAATTTGTAGCTCAAGTCGTCGACCCTGTAAGATGAAAGTGGCCTTCGGTTTACTTTCTCCATTACATGGATGATCTCCACCTGGCTGCCCCAGATACCCTGATGTTGGATGCTTCCTTTCAGGATTTGTCTCAGGCCCTCAGCACCGCTGGCCTCCAGCTGGCCCCTGATAAAATTTAGAGAGCAGCCCCTTTTCACTCCCTTGGCTTAGTACTTCATGCCAATCGGGTCCTTTCTCCGCACCTTGAGCTGCGCACTGACCACCTTGCCACACTAACTGATTTCCAGAAACTCTTGGGAGACATTTAATGGCTGCAGCCTTATCTCAAGATCCCTACTTCTGATTTGCTTCCCCTATATGAGATTACAAAGGGAGATAGTGGTCCGACATGCTTGCAACACCTTACCACCAAAGCCTCTAAAGCTCTTCTTTTAGTTAGTGAGGCCATTGCCTCCCAAGCTTCCTTTCAGATTAATTATGCTCACCCACTGTGCTTTGTAATTCTCTCTACCCTGCATGCACCTACAGGGGTCTTTTGGCAGCCTGTTCCTGACTCTCACTCTAGCTGGCTAAAGGGACACTCCTTCCTTTGAGTCCATATGTCTGCTAGCCATGTTAAGGTCCTTTCTACTTATCCCCAGCTTGTGTCCTCCTTCACTATGCGTGGACAACAGATATCCCATCAGATATTTGGTAAAGACCCTGATATTATATTAACACCCTGTACTCGAGACCAGACACAGTTTTTGTTTCAGACCTTGGATTGTTGGGGCATTGCCCTCTCGGGATTCATGGGATTTCTTGATAACCATATACCTGATGACCCCATGCTCCACTTTGCTTCCCTTCACCCTTTTCAATTCCCAAAGGCAGTTTCCCCTTCTCCCATACCCAATGTGCCCACTGTGTTTACAGATGGTTCAGCCAATGGTGTGGCAGCATATGCCTTTCAAGGACAGAGTTTTTCCTTTCCCACACAGTATTCTTCTGCACAGTTGGTGGAATTATTTGCTGTTTTTAAGGTATTGGAGGATTTCCCCTCGAGTCCCTTGAATATTTACACTGACAGTGTGTATATTGCAAAATCCATTCCCCTACTGGACACCGCCCCATTCATTAAGCCCTCCTCTAATGCAACACCCCTATTTGCCAGGATTCAGCAGATATTAAGGAAACGCCTCCTCCCGATATTCATTGGGCACATTAGAGCACATGGTGAGCTCCCTGGACCTCTAACTGAGGGAAATGCTTTGGCAGATGCGGCTGGCTACGTGGTAATGTCTTTTTGATGTTGCAGGACCCCCTGCATGGTGCTTTTCTTGCCCACTCCCTTCACCACTTGAATGCACGTACTCTTAGGCTCAGATTTAAAATTACCCGACAACAGGCAAGAGAGATAGTTAAACAGTGCCCATCTTGTGTGATTTCCCATCCAGTCCCCCATATGAGAGTCAACCCCAGGAGACTGCTGCCTAATAAAGTGTGGCAAACATGTTACTCATGTTCTGGAATTTGGACACCAGAAGTATTTGCATGAAACTGTTGACACTTCAGTGGATTTATTTTTGCCTCCTCACACACGGGTGAAGCAGTTAAGGATGTGGTTTCTCACTTCCTCTCCTGTTTCTCTGTTCTTGGTGAACCTCAGCATATAAAAACAGACAATAGCTCTGCTTACACCAGCACAGGCCTAAAAAGATTTCTCCAGCAATTTGGCGTCACCCACACTACAGGCATTCCTTCCAATCCCCAAGGGCAAGGCACTGTCAAGCGTGCCCACCAGACTCTCAAAACCTGGTTGGTCAGGCTGAAATCCTCAGATCTCACATGTACTACCCCCACCCCCAGATCGGCTGAATCATGCTCTCTTCGTTCTGAATTTTCTAGCCCTTGACAAAGAGGGTAGATTCACGGCTGATCATCATTGGCCCCCTTCCACTGATGCCAGCCTCCCTCTGGCCATGTGGAAGGATCCACTGACCAATGTCTGGAATGAACCAGATGCAGTCCTAATCTGAGGACAAGGCCTAAGCCTGCATTCTTGATTCAAAACATGATGCCCCTAGATGGCTCCCCAGTAGATTAATAAAACCTGTTAACCCGTCTAGGGTCTCAGAAGAGCCCCCTGAGGATGATTCTGTTTCTTTTGTAGATGCTACTGCTCCTCCTCCTGCTGATGTCCCCGACAATGGTGAATGCTGCTCCCTCTTGACATCAGCCCCTCCCTTAATCATACCTGGATGGTCCTGATGGAGAGAGGTGAAGTGGTCTGGAGTATCTCTAAAGTCACCAACATGCCCTGACGGCCTGACCTTTTTCCCAACATCTGCAGACTTGCCTTAGGGGCTGCACCTGTCTGGGGACTAGAGGAAAAGCCCCCCTCCCTCTATCAGGCTCCGGGAGATGAACCTCCTTCAAGTATCGCCATTACAGGGACTGGAATTGGAGGATCCCCTGTTATTACCAATCCTGGGATTAAGGTTTGTAAGGATGGATGGGGTGTAATAATCATGTTAGAAGATCCCTCCTTGCCCGACATTTCTTCTAATGCTTGCCCAGGTTTCCATAGCCACCGTGAGACCACTTATAAGTGTGGTGGTCGTGACGATCTCTATTGCAAAGCATGGGGAAGTGAGACATCAGGCACTGTATATTGGGGACCCAGCTCCTCTTGGGACCACATTACTGTTAAGAATAATTATACATATGGGGGCTCTTGGTTTTCTGCTATTGATAATTGCAAGGCTAGCTCCACAACAAAAGGGTGGTGCACCCCGTTCAGAATTTCCTTTACTGATGCGGGCAAGAAAGCCACCAGCTGGGACACCAGGTACTCCTGGGCCCTGTGCTTGTATCAGTTGGGCTATGATACCCGACTCCTTTTTTCCATCAGACTCCAAAAGGAGCCTATTAATGCCCATGCCCCCGTGGCTGTTGGCCCCAATGTGTTTGTTCAGAAGCCCCCTCTCCCTATCTTACCTACCAACCCTACCAATGATACATCCATGACCCCTCTACCTCTGCCTACACTCCCCACCTTTCCTCTTCCACCCCTTTCCACCCTGGATACTATTACCAACCTTATTATTAAGACCCATGAGGTTCTCAATGCCACCCGATCAGATTCAGGGCCCTGCTGGCTGTGTTATCACTCTACCCCTCCCTTCTATGAGGAAGTAGCAGTTGACCTACCCTACTCATGGACCTCTAACCCTGCAGATTGCAGGTGGCAACAAGCACCCGAGTCCCGATTAACACTCTCCCAGGTTATGGGACAGGGCAGATGTCTGATCACTGGTGGAGCCAAGGCCCCATCCCACCTGCAGCCCCTTTGTAACACCGCTGACTTTCACAACAGACTGGATACCTCTGGATACATCCTTCCCACCAACGACACCTGGTGGGCCTGCACCAACGGCCTGACTCCCTGCATTTCCCTAGAGCTTAATACTACTACTTCCCCATTGTTTTGTATTTTAGTCCAGGTTATTCCTCACCTAACCTACTACTCCCAGGAGCAGTTTTCTACCCTGTGGGAAGGTGTACCAACCCAAGAAATGTCCCTCCCTAGGCATAAACGAGAGCCTATTTCCACCATTACTTTAGCTTTCCTGTTAGGATTGGGTGCCACAGGGCCAGGGTCGGGCATAGCATCTATGGTTTTAACCAACAAACATTACTCTGAACTTAGGGTCTCCATAGATGAGGATATAGAGCAGCTAGAGAGAGGCATCTCTGCCCTGGAAACATCTCTCACATCCCTTTCAGATGTTGGTCTACAGAACCTCAGAGGGTTGGATTTGCTGTTCCTCCAAAAAGGAGGCCTATGTGCAGCCCTCAACGGAGAGTGTTGTTTCTATACTGATCACACTGGGGTCACTAGAGATAGCATGGCCAAGGTTAGAAAAGGATTAGAAAAGTGTAAGCGTGAAAGAGAGAAGGAGTTCATCTGGTTTCAAACATGGTTCTCCACCTCTCCATATCTCACCACCCTAGTACCCTCCCTCCTTGGACCAATGATCGGCCTGATTATCATTTTAACCTTTGGACCCTGGGCCTTCTCATGACTAAAGCTGTTTATTCAAATGCAGCTCAGAGAAAGTTCGGAGAAATGCATTCAGGTCCATTTTCACCGGCTAGACCTAGAGGACAGGGACATGGCCCCCAGCCCCCCTACACATCCCCCAAACTTCAGGCGGGGTTGCCAGTGTGCTTGGGACATTGGCTCGAGTATTGATGAACAAAGAGGGCACAGCCTGGACTGTGTGAGGTAAGGACTCGGTGGAGTCCTCCAACAGCCTGAGTACCCCAGACAGCATACTCCATTGCATGGCAGTTGCGCTGGAATCCCTTTCTGCCCCCACTCAAAACTGCACCTCTCCAGTAGCTCAGGGATCGTGGGGATGCCCATGGATTCTGATGCTGCCTCCTGGAGAATACCCTTTGGGATGGAGTCTCTGTCACCCCTCTGAACCTCCTCAACTCATGACTGGTCCTAAGTAAAAGAAAAGGGAGGAGATGTCAGGGACCAAGACCCTGGCTTAAGGTCTAGGCCTGTGGCTAAAGGCCACCATGGAAACTTACTAAGAAACCAACTACTGAGCTGGTATGACCCCAAGTAAACTAAATGTTCTGGTTTATTTAACAATAACACAGAGGTGGCTCTTAAGAATAGAATAACAGGAACATTCTGTGGTTAGGTTACTTAGCAATCCTCCCCTGGAGCAAGACTACTAACCTTTTTACCCTGCCAATACCCTGCCTCCCGTAGCCAGCTTCCTGCAGGTGATTGAAGATTGCCCCCTCCCCATATCCTGCTTTAGGACTATATAAGTATGTATGAAATTGAAATAAAACTGCAGTTTGAACAGGCACACATTTGTCTTGCTGCCTTCTTCACGTCTCCTTTTCCCTTCATTCTCTCTCATAGGTGGTCTCCCCTGTTGAAGTGCTGTGGGTCAGGACAAATTGGCATGAGCCGTATGTGGAACCTCCTGGAGTAGGATCAGACTATGTCCTTTTGTATGAACTGGCACCTTGGAAGCCCATTACCTACAGAGAAACACCTAACCCAGTCCTAACATTGGGATCAGGGAATCAGAGCTACCTCAAATGGATACAGCAGACTGAACAGACTCACCTTGGGACTTTTTACCCTTTTAGGGAAAAGAATGAGGGCATGTGGTGGAGGGAGGCTGAGGGAGGACTGGGGGGATTGGAGGAAGAAAGGGAGGGCAAGCAGAGGGATTAAAAATATCTTTTTTTTAAAAAAAAAGAATATGACTACAATGATTTGATAATTACCTTATGTTTCAGTATTAAACAGACACATCATTCTCCTGAACTTTTATAACCTCATTGGTCTTAAGAAGCCACATAATTGTATTTTTAGTTTATGTATTTTTTGTCCTACTGTTCTTTTTAAAATTTGTTTGTTTATTTTGATTTTCAATTTTTTGAAAAGAGGCTGCTGGTTGGTTGGTTGGTTGGTTTGTTAAAGAGAGAAAGAACCTGAAATTGATTGGATAAGTAGCTGAGGGAGAGAATCAGTAATAGGGAAAAGGAAATAATGTAATTAAAATACATAAAAAATCACAGTGAGAAAGGATTACTTTTAAAAAGAGTTCTCACAAACAAATGATGTGAATTCCTGAAAGATGAGATCTCCTACTGCAATTTATAGTTAAAAACTTCAAGTTATACTATAGAGCTACAAAAATAAAAACAGCGTAGTACCAGAATAAAAACAGACTTGTGGATCAATGGAATCAAACTGATGATCCAGGCATTAACGCAAAAACCTATAAATACCTAATCTTTGACAAAGATGCCCAAAATATTAAATGAAAAAAAAAGATAGTATATTTAACAAATGGTGTTGGCATAGCTGAATGGTAGTGTGTAGAAAATGCAAATAGATCCAAGCCTGTCACCCTGCACAAAACTCAAATCCAAGTGGATCAAAGACCTCAACATTAACCCAGCCACACTGAACTTTGTAGAAAAGAAAGTGGGAAATATCCTCCAATGAATTGGCACAGGTGACCACTTACTAAATGTAACACCAGTGGCACAGATACTAAAAACAACAATCAATAATTGGGACCTCCTGAAACTGAGAAGCTTCTGTTAAAGCTAAGGACACTGTCAATAGGACAAAATGACAGCCTACAGAATGAGAAAAGATTTTCACCAACTCTACAAGTGATAGAGGACTGATCTTTAAAATATATAGACAGCTCAAGAAACTAGAGCCCAAAATCTTGAATAATCCAATCAAAAAATGTGGTTCAGAACTAAAAAGGAAATTCTCAGCAGAAGAATTACGAATGGCTGAAAGGCACTTGAAAAAGTGCTCATCATCTTTAGCCATCAGAGAAATGCAAATCAAAACAACTTTGAGATACCACCTTACATCTATCAGATTGGCTAAGATTTAAAAAAAGGTGACAGCCTATGCAGGAGAGGGTGCAGAGCAAGGAGAACACTCCTCCATTATTGGTGGGAGTGTAAGCTTGTCCAGCCACTTTGGAATGCAGTACCGCAGTTTCTCAGAAAATTGAGAATCAATATCCCCAAGGACCCACCAATACCACTTCTGGGTGTATACCCTAAAGATCCACAGTCGCACTCCAAAGGCATTAGGTCAACTATGTTCATTGCAGCATTATTTGTAATAGCAAGAACCTGGAAACAACCTAGATGCCCCTCAACTGAAGAATGGATTAACAAACTGTGGTCCATCTACACAATGGAGTACTACTCAGCAGTAAGAAAAAATGATACCCTAAAATTGCAGGCAAATGGATGGATTTGGAGACTATCCTCCTGAGGGAGGTGTCACAAACCCAGAAATATAAGCACGGGATGTACTCGCTCATTAGTGGACTCTAAACAAAAAAGCAAAAAGCAAAACATGTCCAAGCTGCAAACCACAACCACTGAACATCTTTAGATCTGAAACACCTTGGACTGGTACCTTGGATGCCACTCCCTCCAAAAGAATTCCTGACTCAGTCTTGATGTTGGAGTGAGGAAAGTGGATCTGCCAGGAGTGGATGCTGACCTAAGTCATATTGGGACCTTGGGACATCCTGCCCTTGCTGGAGAGGAGATAAAGAGATGTGGTGAAAAGAGATTGACTAGAAGGGGTGGGAGGGGGAAAGGAGCTTGAACAAGGATATACATGGATAAAAAATATGACTTTATTTATAATAAAAAATATTAAAAAACATTACATAATAAAATATAAAATATAATGAGCTATATTTTTATAATTGTGATGGCATATTTAAAAAATGTATAAAGAACTGCACATACAATAAAATACTTTGTAATCTTATATCAAATATGATAATCTCTAATATTACAGTAATTTTCTCTAAAGAAAGCCAAAATATTCTTATTTATTTAATAGGCATGGTATTTCATAAGAATCTTACTTCTGCCACTGATTATTTATGTGCCTTTATACCAGTTCTTTTCATCTGTTTATAATATTCTATGATTTCTTTAAAAGAAACTATTAATATCTGAATTTTAAGTTCTGCCTTTATTAAAGATAATATCAATACTATTATAAGAAATAAATCTATAAATAAGGTATATATTTCCTAAATATGTATTCAGAAATAGGGAAATAGAATCAGTAATAGTTCATGTTTAACATTGTTTAACATTGTTCACTGTGAATCTGGAATTTAGAAGATGTGTACTATAAAACTATGTCCTTTTCAATACAAAATAAAATGGTTATAAACCATTATTAATTCTACAGAAACTTTTAGAATTTCTTTCTAATTATATTGGAGGTATTTAATATCCTGGTAGGTGAAAAAGAAAAAAAGGCATGTTGGTTGGAAGCAGATTATCACCTACTGTGACAAAGTAGAAATCCACAATTAATATGCAAATATATACTACAGAGAATAAATGAATTAGCCAATTATATAGTCTGTTATGTATTAATCCTAAAAACAATTATTTTAATAATTATTATTTATAATCACATTGAAAGATATGATATTTTTTGTAGATGACTTGACAAAAGAGTTTGTTTCAAAAGCTGGCAAATATTTGGAGAAATAAACAATATAAATAAATGAAGATAAAGCAATTTTAAGAGATGAAAAACTTATTAGCACATCAGCTTTCCACAAATATGTTGAGCAAGTTTTTTTTTATTTTTATAGAATAAAGTCTCATTTTTTTATCCATGTATCCCCTTGTTCAAACTTCCTTCCCACTCCTGACCTTGAGAGAGAGCAAGGATTAATATGTACTTTAAAGAATAAATCAGAATTTTACCTGAAAGTGTGTTACTTTAAGTAAATAAATTAATGTAAACTTTGCTATAAATTAAAAAAAACTGAGTGTATTGAATAGTAATACTGAAAAATAGACTGAAGTTCAGAATTAACTCACACATATACAATTAGCTAGTTTTCAAAGAATATTTAAGATAATTCAATATAGCTATAATACATTCTTTTTTAAGAAAATTGCTTATTCAATTATTTGTTGTGTGGTGTGTGCTTATGTGGGTCAAATGACAATTTACAGTGGTAACTTTTTACCTTTTATCATGTGGGTCCTGGGCTTTGAACTCAACATTGTCTACTGAGCCATCTCACAAAATAAAGAATTCTAAAAAAACATGTTTTCTATAAAAAAAAGAAAAATACTATGAATTTTGTCATTAACACTTATAATATCCCTAAAACTTATTTGGAATAAGGTAGAAGGTATGTTATAAAACTAAAATTATATTTTTAAAAAGAAGTATAGAACAGAAAGAAATATTTTTAACATTGGGTTATGTTATTATTTGGGCGACAAAAATATGAAAGAAAGATATATTTGGCCTCATTAAAAATAAAAGCTTTTCTTTTTATAAATGAAGGCCAGCTGATAAAGTGAAAAGGATGCGGGAAGAGCGGGAAATATTTGAATAGCATGTATCTGATGAGATTTCTATCAACAATACATAAAGAACTTTAATGACTCAATAACAGGAAATCATTCATAATGTCAGCAGATATTTCAACAAATATTTAACAAAGAAAATTTATGTAGTTAAATAATTGTGGAAATGATTTTCATTTTCACTAGGAAAATGTAAATTAACACCAAAATGAGAAACCATGACAGGCTCATCACAGAAACCTGAGTGACAAAGCCTGGCCCAGGTGGAAGGAACTGAAGTTTCACATATCACAGAAAAAAAAAATAGAAAATGATGCAACTACTTTACCAAACATTTTGATTTTTTGACACAAAGTTAATCATTCAACTCTGAAAACCTATTAGGTGTTTGGCTGAGAGGTAACAGCTCTCTCTCTTTCTCTCTCTCTTTCACACATACACACACACACACTATTTATAAATAAATACTTCAGTAGTATTTGCTAGAAAATGAAAAATAACTCCCATAGCCACTAACAAGGTTAATGAGTAACCTTCAGTAGACTAAGACAAAAAAAAAAATACGGCAATCAATAGAAAGACATCCTACATCACTTTTTTTTGGTCTAAATCAAAAAGGAAGGTTTTAATTTTAACATAGCAAAATTATATATAACAAAACAGCTATTAAATAAGAATTATAACATTTAGTCTGCTTGTATTTCCCAAAATTAAAAAATGTCTTATTATCTGTCTTATCTTTCTAAGTCTAAAGTTTTATATTTAATATAATTTTTATAATAATTAAAGAAAATTATATTTAAAACTATCTCATCTTTAACAATATCAAAGACCACAGAAGGATATAATATTACTTGAGTAAACAGGAAGTGCAAGCAACATTTAAAATCTAGAAATGATGGAGATAACATCTGGCAGCCTGGACAGTCACCCAAAGTTCCTTTATAATGTTGGGGCATCTGTGTTTAGCCTATAGGCCTAGAATCTGTGCCATAACTTTCAGTGAAGCAGGAAATTTGAAGGATTGCTCTGCCCATTCTGGCATTGTTTGTCAGTGTCTTGAAGGATGTCTGGCAGTTTTCTCTGTGAAGCTGGAACTTGAAAGACAATCTTGGCTTACTTTGTTAAAGTTTAGAGTTGTTTTTTTTTTTTTTTAATAGGTTTTGTATGTTTAGTTTATATAAAACACTGTTAAGCAGTCAATGTAATAATAGTTTTTTTTTTTTAATGACTGACTTGTCACAAAGGAAGAAAAAACCTCATTGTACAATCAATGGTGGAATAAAAATACTGTTCTTAGATGAAGAACATCTGAGAATTTCAAAGCCACTTTGAGAATAAAAGAATCATAAATTTCAAGAACTTATAATGTAATTCCATTGATGTGAAACTCTAGAATAGACAAAACTGTAGTCACCAGAAGTAGACTTGTTCTGGGCACAGAGAAGTTTTTCATTGCAGATGTTGTACTTTGAATGTGAAAAGCCTTCTGCAGGCTCCTATGTTTGAATACTTAGGCTACAGCCAGCAGGGCTGTGTTGGGAGTCACAGAACTTTCATGTCATTAGGTTAAATTTTTTTTTTTTTAGATGTCTACCTAACCTACAGAATTCACTACCTCATTAGTGACTAACCATCTTCTTTTTTTGTTCTTTCTTTTTTTATTATTATTATGAACAAAGAAGTCACACTTTCTATCCTTGTATATCCTTATTCAAGGTCCCTTTCCCCTCCTGCCACATCAGGTCATTCTTTCTTCTCCACAACTCCCCATCTTAAAGGTTATAGATTGGCTATTTTTTCAGTCTGAACTCTCCAGCTGCTATGTTGGGAAACAGTCCTCTCTGAACCAAGAGTCTAAGATTGTTTCTGTTAATTGTTTTTTCACTGAGATGAGATGGGTAACTCATTCAACATTGAATATAAAGGATGGTCCTGGTAACATTCTACTTCCTGACTGTGCCAATGATTACATGGGTATAAATGTTGTCTAAATATGCTGAAAATATTAACAAGGTACATTTAAGGATACTCAAATTATATTAAAATAAAGTTGATTAAAAGGGGAGATTGAAGAAGGAAGAAGAGAAGAAAAACAAACTCAGTTTGGATTAAGCTCTAACATTGTCAACAGTTCTTCTACTGATACATAAGGAGAGTAAAGCTATGCCTTGCTTCCTGGGCAGAGCCTTGTAGCAGTAGGACCTCAAGGTAAAGGTTTATTATAACCAGTGGAACCCAAGAGGGTCATGGCAGTTCAAATATCCTGTATGGTTTGAAAGAAGCAAAGTTGTCCTCTTCCTTAGGTCAATGAAGAATTAGAAAAAGTCTTAGGCAAGCACACAGATAATTCTGTAACTCAATGTGTGCAGAAATAGCAGACAAATCTCTTACTGAATAGACAGCAAGCACATGTCTGACAGGAATGCACAAAGCCAGAGTCATTGCCTGTATGTGCTGAGAGGCAGGAATCAGGTATGAACCAAGAAGCAAAAGCTTAATCAGGGCAAACTGGCTTTTTGTTCCATATTCTGAAACTCATTGCCTAGTTAATATTGGATAAACCATTGTTTCACTTTTTTTTCTAATTGTCATTTCACAGCTGAGCTCAAATTCTGATGTTTTATAAAAAAAAGCTTTCTTTTTCTTTTTCTTTATTGTGTATTTATCAAAAAAAACACAGTAAAAAAAAATTTAAAATGTGGAAGGGTTAACAATAACTATACAGAGGATAAGAATCATAAGCATGGCTTATCAAGGGTGGAAATACAAATAAGATTGCTACACCTATATTTTCTTTGTGTTCATCTTTCCCTCTGAATTTTTTTTTCCATCCCTGTATATCCTTATTCAAGGTCTTTTCCCCCTCCCAACACATCTGTGGAATACTACGCAGCAGTAAGGAAAAATAATATCCTAAAATTCACAGGCAAATGGATGGATTTGGAGACTATCCTCCTGAGCGAAGTCTCACAAA
>PVIH01007317.1:33590-101718 GCA_004025045.1 Sigmodon hispidus
CTTGGGATCAGAAGCACCCTGGACTGACCCTTTGGATCCCACTCCACCTAGAGGAACACCTGACTCACTCTTGAGGGAGGAGGGAAAGAACTGGATTTGGCCAGAAGTGGAGACTGATCTAAGCATTATTGGGTCAGGGGGACCATAGGACTGTCTGCTCCCTGCCCAGGGAGGGGATGGGGAGTTGCAGAGGAAAAAAAGCTTTCTTTAACTGACTGTAAATATCTTATTTTCCTAATGATTAAATTGTCTTAATAGTGGTGACATAATATGGTTTATTCTTTAACATACTCTACTTGATTAGGAACACTTTGATTTTTATATATGCCTCCAAAAATAACATACTAAAGTAATGTACAGATACATTTGCTGAAAGAGATGGCTTAAAGTTAGAATAGCACTAACTTTTTAAACCCTGTCATTTTGGTCTGTGAACTCTTTTGATAGAGAAATTGCTCTCCTCCTCGAATGTGGTGGGATGCAAGGGGTTAGAATTAGAGGCATGGTAGGGGATAACATATTGTTTTGGGAGAGTTTTCAGATTTTATGTTTCTATTCTTTATTCTCAGAATTCTGAATCACCAATAGGAGAAGGTATAAATAGTAACATTTAGAAAAGTTTTGATATGTCATCTACTCCCACCTCTATCATCAGGCCGAGAAACACAACAGGGTCATTTATTTTTCATTCCTCATGCTTATTGAATAACAGACAGGGCATAAGGGAAGGCACCAGAACTATAGAGCACTGTGCCAGTCAGAGCATCAGCCACTATTCACGTACCATGGCTCCATGGGCTATGTAAGAATAACATCACTTGAGTTTATAAGATCAGTGATTCAGGAGACAAGAAAATGGCTTAGTGCATAAAGTGAAGATTAGAGTTTTGATTCCCAACACACTCACATACAAAGCCAATACCAGTGACACAATTCTGTAACACCAACAGTAGGCTACAGTGTGGGGAAAAACATATGGACTACATGAGCTTACTAGCTGTGCTGTCTACAGTCTCTCTGATATAGTAAGCTCCTGGTACAGTAAGAAATTCTATCTCAAAATATGAGGTGAAGAGCAACTGAGGGAGGGAGACACTTGATGTCAACTTCTGACCTGCAGTTACAACTAGCACACACACACACACACACACACACACACACACACACACACACACACACACACAAAGAAAGAGAGACAGAAACAGAAGCAGAGACAGATAGACCAATTACCAATAGCCCTTTAGCAGTTTCATCATGAGAATAAGCACTCTGAAGATGTCAGGCTGTATAGTTTGCATCCTTGGGGACTATTTGCTCAAAAAAACCCACTTTAAATATGAAATGCTCCATAATCCATTGACTATCTTCATTGGGAGACATTGCATTAAATACTGTAAAACTGAAAAGTCAGAGGAAACTTTCAAACTGTTAAGCAGTTAAAGATCCATTAAAGTCTTAAATAATAAAGCAGTAGACAACAGTGTAGTGAATGCACATTATTTTTATATATCCTTATACTATATAGCATATATCTCCTAAGTATAATTAAAACATTCTAGCTTTGATGATAATTATAAATTAGTAGCATTTATAATTTTAAAATTGGCAAAATTTTTATTTCTAAATTTTTATGTACTAATTTAATGTATCTCAAGAAATAAGTGTGTTTTTAACAGAACAATATGAAAACATTAATAATATTCTGATATAAATAGCCAGCCAGCATCTCACTGATGTTATAAAAGTCCACATAGCAGTTGGTTAATGGATGTTTCAAGTCTTGTATCTACAACCCTCCCTCCAATTTTCCCAGGTGTTATTTCTTGGGGAAATTGAGTTGTTGTTGCTGTACTTCCCTTTGGTCTGTATTGCTCTGATTGCACCCCTGTGGTGTGGCTGAATGAGGTGCTATGTTCTCTTATCCCTGTAAATTGAGAGTTGAATATAGAAGTTACATTGTGTTCATGCTCACTATTTTTTAACACATTTGTTTCATGGCCAGTGGTTTGCCCTTCTGGGGTGTTAACTGTGTCCAGTGTGCTCCATATGCTTTAAATAATTTAAACATATTTAAAATACACAGCTTTATAAATGAATATGTCAGAAAAATATTTAGAGTCATAGGTTTACAAAAAGAGATAATACATTAGCAGTTTGACATCTACCCTTAGAATTTGGATAGATATTTTGGGAATCTGCTAGTACCCAAAGACCCCCAGTTCTGCAGCTTCCTGTGCTCACAACCTCACTTTTATCCTCTGAAAAGTCTTCTGTAGTGCTGTGAATTTTCCACATTTCATGCCTAATGAAAATCAGTTATAAAATGAAGAATTTTGTTTATGCAATTTAATTGAAGCAAGTAATCTGAATCAATTAGAGTAAAAGAATAAAAAAAATACTAAACAGGGAATCATTTGTGTAGAAAAATAAAAATATTTCAGTGATATAAGATCAGAAGTAATATGTCTGAGTTTCTATTAAATTATGTGTATCAAGTACAGTGAAAGAATTTATGATTTGAATATACCCTGCAGCAGAAAGACAGCTCAAGGAGAAGACAGGCCTCTAGCCAGGCTGAAGTATTTTATACTGTTCAGTATAAAACAATAATGTATTTCATTTACTCGAGTCTAATAGCACTGAAGTATCATTTTCTAAGTACATTCCCTGGGCAACCTGTCACGTATTTTATTCTAACCAATTTCCCCCTTTTCCTGTCCGTAGTGCTTTAGATATTGGTACCTAATGATAAGGGTAGTTATGGTAGGTTCTCTGGTCATCTGAATCTAGTTTATTCATTTGTAAATACAAAGAAGTTTTAAAACCGTAAGCAAAGTGACTGAGAAAAAAAATAAAAATCCCCAAACAACAACTTAAGCCTCAAAAAGCACACTGTAACCCATGGGAAAAAAAATACAAATATTTTTTATTTTTTTTCTAATTACCCACAACGGAAAAAACTAAGGTCACTTTTGAAATTGTGCATCGTTGTTTTAATCTTATTCTACAGTATGCTGATGGGTATCTTCTGAGTCATATATGAATAATACGGGTCATTTCATTCTTTAGGATTAACAGATATAAGCATAGCAATTCCTTACTTCAGGCAAACTAGATTTCCTCTGTCAGGATTCTGGGGAGGACTAACATGAGAGTGGAAAGAAAGACCACCAAAAGTGATGTCCTCGCTCCCTGTGATGTCCTCGCTCCCTGTGTGGGCTCTAACAGAGAAAAGCTTGTTAGGGCACAGCAAACAACTCCAGTGGTTGTTTGATCTCTGGGGAGATTTTCAAAGGAGTTACTTGTACCACAAAGTAACTGTGGGAGCTTTCTGTACATTTGTTCAGAAAAAGGTCACTCAGCACAACATTCCCAGAAACAAGAGAAGCATAGGAAGAGGTAAGTGTAGTACACCATTGCATTTAGACACTGTAGTAAAGTTATTGAATGTCCATTATGCTTTTATTTTTTTATAAGATGAAAATAAAGCATGGTACCCATTTGCTTGTGTTCTGGTTTTATCCTTTATTTTATTCTTTATTAGTCTGAAAGCCATGCCACTAAATATTTCAGATATAGTCATAACATTAAATATCCCTTATATTTTTCAATTTGGTGTATATTCATTACATAGTGCAGTAGTTTAGATAAAGACATTTGCATCCAGGCACATAATATTCTGAGTATATATTTCACTCCAAGATTCCAACATCTTCCTTTGTCCTATTTATTAAAGTAGATATTGTTGCTTCTATTTTATGTATGTGTATGTTGCATATATGTACATATATAAACTATTTTTGTACATTAAGTATATTATATATACATAAATATATATAAAACATATACATGACATTTAAACAATTTTATAAAAAAGAAACCATTCAACATTTGCCTTTATGAGATTGCCTTAAAATGTTTGTCTTCAGCTGTATTCATTTTCTGAAGATAACAATTTTGGCTTCTTTATGCCTAAAATTATTTCATGTGTATGTATATGTCTGCATGTATAAACATACAGCTATTGCATGAATCTCAAACTTGGAGCCAGATACGCGAGCAAGTGCAAAATGATCACAGAGATAGAGGAACAAAACACAGTCACTTCACATCTCACCAACCCCTTAGCTTACTGGGGAAGATCCTGTCTACACGAATCCTCAGACTGAATGGTGAAGTGAAGGCAATCACAAGACCAATACAGAAGATGATACTGAACTTGTGCCTTCTCCCACCTTATGTTCCTTTCCCTGCCCAGACATATTACCTTCTTTCTCAAACTTTCTAATGCTGAGGTTAAAGGTGTGTGTGCTTCCCAAGTACTGAGAGCAGAGGCATGGGATCTGAAGTGCTGAAATTAAAGGCGTGTGCCACCATTCCTTCACTGTGTTTCTATTTTGGACTGGATTAATCTTCTGTGATCCAGGCTTTCCTTGAACTCACAGAGATCCAGATGAATCTCTGCCTCTGCCTCACTACTGCCTGACCCTATGGCTAACTCTGTGTCTGGCTCTGTCCTCTGATCTTCAAGCGATCTTTATCAGATACACAATATATCATGAAGTATAGATACACACATATTTTCTTCAGCTATTCCTTTGTTAAGAAGTCTCAACTTTGCTACCATAGGTAGCTACGAGAAGAAGTGCTGTCATAAACATTACTGTGTAAGTATCTCTATGATATATTGACTTGGAGTCTTTGGATAGATACCAAAGAGTAATAATGCTGTTCTATAAGTATATCTATATAGTTGTTTAATATGTAATGTTCTAAAGAACATGGATACTCATTTTCAAAGGGGCTGAACTAGTTACTCTTTTCTCTGTTAGTATATAAGGGTCATTCTTGCCCACATCTTCACCAGAATTTATTTGTTGTCTTGATGAGTAATATCCTGCCTATGGAACCTTGGGGTTGTTATTATTTGATTTTATATAAATAATGAACTTAAATATTGTTCATACATGTCTTCTTCATCTTTTGAGACTTCTCATTTCAGCAGCTTATCCGTCTACCAGGTTCTCGGGTTTCTTGATATTTAGGTTTTTAGCTCCTTATACATCTCAATATTACTTCTATTAGATGTATGATTATCAGAGACTTTCTTTTACACTGCAGACTGTGTCTTCACTTGACTGTTTTCTTGGTTGTACACACACTTATCCCTTTTATTGAAATTGGATTTTTTCTCACATACTGCATCTTGCTTATGGTTTCCTCTCTCTCTTTCTCCCAGTTCCTCCTTCATCCTCCAACCTGGATCCATTTCTTTCTGTCTCTCATTAGAAAACAAACAGGTGTCTAAGGGAAAACAATAAAATAAGATAAAAGAGAAACTTATACATTGAAATTAAAAAAAAAAACAGACAAAAACAGAATTAAAAACTCCAGAGAAAGCACTAGAACCAGAGACCTGCTCATTTGCACACTAAGAAATCCCATAAACTCAATAACTAGGAGCTGTAATATATATGAAAGAACTTGGTACAGACCCATGTGAGCTCTGAAGCATACACTTTTTTTTTTGCTATATTTCCTTCTGGGTTTCTTCTGTTTTTTTTTTTATTTTTTGATTATAAATAAAGTCATATTTTTTATTTTATTATTATGAACAAAGAAGTCACACTTTCTATCCTTGAATATCCTTATTCAAGGTCCCTTCCCCCTCCCATCACATCAGGTCATTCTCTCTACTCCACAACTCCCCATCCCCACGCCCCCTGCTCTGGCAGTCCCAAGGTCCCACTGATCCAATATTGCTTAGTTCAGCCTCCATTCCTGGCAGATCCAGTTTTCTCCCCCCAACCTCAAGACTGAGTCAGGTGTTCCTCTAGGGGGTGTGGGATCCAAGGAGTCAGTCCTAGGTGTCATATTTTTATACACTTTTTAATCTCATGAGGTCTTATCTGTTACCTGCTGCCAATATTTCCTGAGAACTGGAATCCTATTTAGAAGGTTTAGAAGGTCCTTGCCTATGCTTACATCTTGAAACATTTTTCCTCTAACTCTTTCAGATTTTCTGGACTTACATTAAGGTATTTGATTCATGTGGGGTTGATTTTTATGTGGAGTGAGAGACAAAATGTAGTTTCATGTTTTTACATTTGGGTTCCAGTTTTCTCAGGACCATTTGCTGAAGAGGCTCCCTTTTCTCTACTGTTTACTTTGGCACCTGTGTCAAATATCATGTGGCTAAAGATATATATGTGTGTGTGTGTGTGTGTGTGTGTGTGTGTGTGTGTCTGTGTGTCTGTGTGTGTGTATCTGTGTGTTTGTGTGTGTCCTGTCAGGAGTGGCCCATCTTCTAGAAGGCAAATCAAAATCATCAGCACATCTTTTCAGACTATGTAAGCCTTTCCTCTTTTGATAAACCACAATCAAAAAGCTCAGCATGGTATTTGAAGTTCCTACACTAATGAACTACTGTTAATGATGGGAAGCCACAGTGTGCCTCAGCAAAGATAAGACAAAAACAATAGAAAGTCCACACTCTTCAAAACTGTCCTTGAATAGAAACCACACAGTAATTTCCATCCATGTTTATAAGAACTGGTGCAGAGGAGGGAAAAAAGAAAACACATTCTTTTTGTACAACTCATGAAATTTTCTTTCACATTTTTAGCTTTTCCATATTGTAAAGTTCAGAATGAGCCTAAAACTGAAGAGAGTAAACTTAGCTCAACAAATGCCATTCTAGTAGCCATAGAGATAAAATAGAGTTCAGTTCCACATTCCTGGCAGGGGCTTGCCCAGTTCTAGGAGAGAATGAGCTGGACACCTGGATGATCCATTTTAGGGTTAGGAGTCTTCCATTAGGAGAACTATGCAGAACTAAAACAGACAGAGCCCTGAGAAAGATTCCCTCACCCAGTTCCCAGAGACTATTGCTAGAAACTGCTGTTCACAGAGGGGCAGCATGACTTAAATTCTGACAGCAGAATCCATACCACTCTGGCCCTGCCATCTGACCACCAAATGCTCTAGTCAAAATATACCACCATCTGGATCCTAAGGAGACATTCCAGGGCACAGAACCAGGACAGCTTGACCATATGAGACCCTGCACAAAACTAGCCCAAACATGCCAGGAAGAAATAATAATAAAAATAAGATATGCACCCCCTGTTATTTTCACCTTGGTACTAACCAATCAAAAGGCTGACCCGTTGTTACCAGGCACCTCCACCCTAATTTCTGGAAAGCCCCTAGCACGAGCCAATTAGCTAATGACTCATACCATTATCCTCACCTGAACCCAATTCACAGCCTTGGAGTCCTCCCCTCCCCCCCACCCTCACCTTCCCTCATGGCCCTAATCAACCCTCCTGCATGATTCCAGTGTAATGGACATCTGGAGTGGTTCACAGGCTAGCTTGTCTCTACTCAATAAACCTTGCTTTTGCATTCCGCTACCTCCTTGTCTCTGGTGGTCTCTCCAGGGTCTCGACTTTGGGCATAACAAAACATTCCTACTATCCAACTCCATGCAAACCATTAATGGCTCTTTCCACTGTAAGTAGAACAAAAGTCAATCTCAAATTAAGTATCATTAATAATAATAATATCATTAAATAAGAAGCCAAACTTTGGTCTTTTCCCATTGAGTCTAACATACAGAATAAATTAAATCACACTGGTACTTTTAAAAGAAACTACAAAATCTCACTTAAATCTGTTAGTATATTTTATGTGTCTTTAAACTCCGTAAGGCCCTTAAAAAAAAAAAAAAAAACAACTTTAAGATTCTTCGCTAAACTGTTGATTGTTAATCTGTGCAGCTTGGTAATTTATCCTTGGTGAATCATTCAAAGTTTTATAGATTTGGAGGGAAAAAAGCTATGTTCCTCCAGATTATCCCAGTGTGTAAATTATAAACTGGAACTAAATTTGGTATGTTGAGCAGAACCTTAGCTCTTCTAGCCACAGGGGTACAATTGGGGAAATTAGTACTCCTGCATGGTGTATAGCACCACAGGGGCTGAAAATGCTTCAGATACATCCCCAACTTATAAAATCAACTTCCTGAATGTGATTTATGCAGATAATGCTGCTAATTTGCATTTTAAATGTTAGATTGGACAGTAAGTCCTTGATCCTCTGAATCATTTGATTTCAAAGGTTATTTTAAGTCCTTGATCCTTTTTGAATCTTTTGGTTTTAAACAGTATTTATTTATTTATTTATTATTTAGTATCTAGTCCAAAATTACTCACAATTGGTGTGGATAAGCATTAATTCTTTCCCTTGCTAAAAGACACTGAAAATTTTTAAAAGGTGAACGATCACTTGAGTGAATGAGTTCTGTAAACTGGATGTGCTTAAAAAGTCAAGCATGCCTTTTTGGGTAACAAAGTTGTGTTCTTTCATCATCATAGAATCAATTGTGACTTTCTTGAAAAAATGTAATATAATACATTGGAATTTCACTACATGTGATGAAGTTATTTTTTCTTTTGTTTAAATGAAGCATTCATTAGCATCTTGGAGAATAGGAGGTCACAGAGAGCAGTTTATTGAAAGCAGCTGGTGTTGTCTATTATAGAGCTTCTGTGCTTCTTAACCATTCCCTTTTACAGAGCACAAAGCACCACAGTGGGTGGTTTGGCAAAGTCAATGCTCATATTTTCCACTTATTTTCTCAGATGGGTAAACTAAAGTGCTTAATAAAACTGGTCTAAACCTGTTTAATGACTTGTCAGAAGCCACAAAAGCAAGTGGGAAAAACATATTACATTCTTAATCTTCATATTCTTAATGTGTTGACTCCATGCACGTTAGCTTCTTATTTTATACAACTGCTATTATCTTACAACTATACAGAAAAAATTAGGATTATTTTAGTACCCATTTAAATGTTCTGATATTTCAAAGATCACCTTATAAGACTAATATAGTAAACACCTACAAGCTATGACCTTGGGTAGGTTGGAGCTTTTCAATATAGGCATTAAAACATTAAAATAAAATCCGAAGATAAAATTAATGAGTTTTTAAAGTTTTTGTTAGTTCAGTTGTTAACTCGTAATAAAAAATATAACAAGGCACATATCTATACACACAAACACCAAAAACAAAACAAAACAAAAGAACCTTCTGCTAAGCTAAGCGTTGCTTAGCAGAAATTTGTGGTGGCCATAGTGCATCCATGGGCATTAGCTGTGAACTACTGTGCTTTTTTCATCTGTGGCTGAGCCTAACCTGGCTTGGGGAGCTTTATATTTTACCTTATACGTTTCAGGTATTTTAGGGAAACATTGATAAATAGGCATTTGAAGGCATGTCAGATAACTACGTGGAGTACCAATAAAGAATGCAACTATATAAAGCTTTAAAAATGCATTGTAACATTTCATCAGTAAAATCAAGTGATTTTGTTTTTTGTTATCTCATACCTTACATCAATTCACAAATTTCCCTCCCTCCAGTCTTTCTAGCCTTCCTCCCAGCCATTTCACCTCTTTCCCAGATTCATACCTCCTTTGTTTGTCCAGAAAGACGGAGGAGGAAGGAAGGAAGGAAGGAAGGAAGGAAGGAAGGAAGGAAGGAAGGAAGGAAGGAGCAGGCTTCTCAGGGATATCAACTCAATACAGCATAACAAGTTACAATAAGACTAGGCACAAACTCTTATATCAAGGCTTGATAAGGCAACTCAGTAGGAGGAAAAATGTCAGAAGAGCCTTCAAAAGAGTCAGAGACATCCCTAACTCCCGCAGTTAGGAACTCCCACCCAGCTACACAACCATAACATAAATGCAGAAGACCTAACTCAATCCTTGCAGGGTTTGTGATTATGGCTTCTATCTTTGTGATCCATGATGAGCCCTACTCAGTTGATTGTGTGGGCTATGTTCCCAGGGTAGCTTCAACTCCTCTGATTTCCGGTAGTCCTCTCCCCTGCATCTTTGCCAACCATTCCCATTCTGCTGGGTTTTCCTGGCTCTGCCTAGTCTTTGGCTGTAGATAGTTTTACTCCACAAATATATTCTTTCCTTTGTCACTTCATCAATGTTAAATGGATAAATAAATTGATTATGTACAAGTTTCCTTAAGTTCTAGGATTAACTTTGCTTCACAGGAAAAATAATGCACATATGTAAATAATACTAAAAATAAAACAGAAGGGATCATGAGAATTCATAGAATGTACTGTATAATTGTAGATGTAGGAGAGCCACATGTGGTCACAAGAAGACAATGGAAGTTAGGTACAAAAGAGATATTGGCCAGTCATAATGAAAGAAGACATGTTTGTAATGGTTTGATTCTCAAGGTGCAGACTGTTTTCCATGCCAAAGCAACTACAGTAATAAAATCATCCTGGTACTGGCATAAAAAAAGAATTGTGGATCAATGGAATCGAATTGAAGAACTCGACATTAACTCATACAACACAGATTTTTGACAAAGAGGTAAAAATATTCAATGGAAAAAAGATAGTATCTTCAACAAATGGTGTTGGCATAATTGGAAGATAGTCTGTAGAAAAATGCAAATAGATCCAAACCTATCACCCTGCATAAAACTCAAATCCAAGTAGACCAAAGACCTCAACATAAAACCAGCTAGAACTTGCTAGAAAAGAAAGTGGGAAATACCTTCCAATGCATTGGCACAGATGACCATTTCCTAAATATAACACCAGTAGCACAGACATTAAGAACAACATTCAATAAGTGGGACCTCCTGAAACTGAGAAGCTTTTATAACACAAAGGACACAGTCAATAAGACAAAATGACAGCCTACAGAATGGGAAAAAATTTTTCACCAATCCTACAAGTGACAGAGGACTTATCTCTAAAATATATAGAGTACTTAAGAAACAAGAGCCCAAAATCCTAAATAACCCAATTAAAAAATGAGGTCCAGAACTAAAAAGGAAATTCTCAGCAGAAGAATTACGAATGGCTGAAAGGCACTTGAAAAAGTGCTCATCATCTTTAGCCATCAGAGAAATGCAAATCAAAACAACTTTGGGATACCACCTTACACCTATCAGATTGGCTAAGATTTAAACACAGGTGACAGCCTATGCTGGAGAGGGTGCAGAGCAAAGGGAACACTCCTCCATTATTGGTGGGAGTGTAAGCTTGTTCAGCCACTCTGGAATGCAGTCTAGTGGTTTCTCAGAAAACTGGGAATCAATCTCCCCAAAGATCCAGCAATATCACTTCTGGGTATATACCCTAAAGATGCACATTTTACCCCAAAAGCATTAGCTCAACTATGTTCAAAGCAGCATTATTCATAATAGAAAGAACCTGGAAACAACCTAGATGCCCCTCAACTGAAGAATGGATTAACAAACTGTGATACATCTAAACAATGGAGTTCTACTAAGCAGTAAGAAAAAATGATATCCTAAAATTTGCAGCAAATGGTGGATTTGGAGAATATCCTCCTGAGTGAGGTATCACAAATCCAGAAAGAAAATCAGGGGATGTACTCACTCATTAGTGGACTTAAAAAAAAAGAGAGCTCAAAGATAGAGCATAGCTAAATGACACAGTGCTTCACTTCTGCATTGAAGGTCTCTGACAGGGGTATGAGTGAAGAAGGACTCATTTTCTTTAAGGGTCTGGCTACAGGGAGTTTAATTATGCTCCAGTAAGTAAATGAGTAGCATGAGTGGACATTTTTGTAGATGGGGAGATCATAACAGTGGGTATGAATCTAAGAGGACTGATAACTGAGTTTCATGGTGTTCACAATGGCACAACTTAAAAATCCCCAAATAATAAATTATATATATATATATACATATATATATAATTCTCAAGGTGATTTGTGCTTGTGTAACACTCTGAATAGTCTATCTAAATCATAGGAAATTAAATATCAAGTGAAATAGTGTTTTAAAACCTCCCAGTTTAACAGATTTATAATATATAAAATGATATGTAATGTATTTGAAGTTTAAAAGTATAGTGGACCAAGAATATTTTTAAAACAATGTAGTTTTCCACTTAGCTTTAATGAACAGATGGTTTATGTTCATTGAAGAGTAGAATATATCTACTCATAGAAGACCCATGAGGTTAGTAGAATAGCAGTTATTTCTACATGAAATTCTTTTGAGTACCTACTGTGGCACTGCTCAATTCAGCCATGGAAACACTGCAATATTGAAGACATGGTCTTTCACTTTAAGGAAATTATTTATTGGCAAAGAAGACAAACTTACAACTACAAGAAAGTTGAGGAAGGCATACAGATGTGAGGAAATATAAATAATTAAATTGGAACAAATTCAAGTGCAAAATTATAATTTTTAAAAGACTAGAATAGTAAATTGTACCAATGTCAAATTCCATGCTAAAAATTTGAAACATAGGCTTTGGAAAACCACTGAAATTTTCTTTGCAGAAGTGCTTATTAAATCCAACAAAACTCCCCATTTTTCTTCCACTAGTATATTGGGCTCAAGAGATATATTTCAAGCAATTGTTCTTTTTTACACACCCTATAGATAAATAAAAGGTTCTTTTTTCAGGGTGATGCATAACTTAACTAGAATGTATACTATGCAAACATAAAATACCAGAAAGTCTTAGAGGATAGATAGATGAACTCCTACCTGCTCTTCTATCAGGATAATGCCATGAGGAAGTTAGTCCCTGAGAAAACCATCAGATTTCAAGTTAGAAAAATAGTACCATATCAGAACACATTATAGAAGTAAGATGGGAGAATGGAGAAACTAGAGTCAACTCATGAAAAGGGGAATTAGGAGACAGGCAAGAATAGATGTAGTATCATCATTAAGGAGTTGGGATTTGAGTGACTGTATTTCACTGAAGAACAAAGGAGACCCACAGTCTTAAGAGTTGTACAGTGAAAAGAGAGATAGTCAACATAAGCTTAAGATTAAAGAACAGAATGTTTGTTGCTCTAAATTTATGTACTGAAGTTATCTCCACCGTGATAGTATTTAGAGGTGATTAGGTCACAGGGATGGTGCTCTCACAAACAGCATTAGTGTCCACATTTGTTGTGTCCTGAAAAGTAAGCTAGCTCTTTTGCTTCTCTGTGAAGATGCAAAAATTGGCAATGCACACCACTTAAGACAGCCCTGACTAGAACTTGATTGTGTTTGTCCCTTGTCTCAAGAATGGCAAGGAACAAATGCTTGTCATCTATTCAAGCAACCCAGGGTATGGTATTATTCTGTAATAGTAGCCAAAACTGAAGAAGACAGTAAATTTAAACTAAGAGGATTGTTCTGAAGAGTAAGTGGAAAGAGATGAGGAAAATGCTTGACACATCAGTGTGTTATATATTTTTAATTTTGAACATTTTAATTTCTCATATAAATTGATCAACTAAAATATTTATACATAATTTTTATCATGCAACTCTTAATTTTTAGCATAATTTTTAATTGATTCTTTGAAAATTTCACATTATGTACCCTGCTCATCTCCCAGTTCTTCTGTGTCCACTCTTCACCCTTGTGGCCTCCCCCACCAAAGGAAAAATTTAAAAATAATAAAAAATAAATAAGAAGAATTCATGTCTCCATCTTTATCCTACTCCATTGCATATATATTTGTCATAGTGGCATTGGGGACTGTGGTGTGTCTCTTACTATCCTTTGTCCCAGGCAGCTTTACTTGCAAATGATCATTGCATTGAGTTGTTGATCTAGTTTAAGCACTTTGGCCTCTAGCACACTATCATCACTCACTAGACCCTCGCCAAAATTCTTCTCAGATATCCTGATGTTTCCTTGAGTCATGGAGAATCTGCTGCTATCATCCACAGAACCAGTCCCTTCACTTACTCCAGAGGTCACAGATCGGGTAGATATTAGGTGGGCCAACTCAAAGCACTGAATGAATATGAGCCTGGGTCATAGCTGAGATGGTCAGTCTGGCCTTCACTTCAGCAATATATATACCAAAATTGAAACAATCAAGAGAAGATTAGCATGGCCCTTGTGCAACCCTTACTTTTTATTTTATCTATATAAGTTAGCTTCTCTGAATTTCCATCTATTTGTAGATGCATGAAATTCATATAAACATTGCACTTTGTTTATAGTTTAAGGGCCAGCAAAGGTACTGTGTGTATTTGTTTGTAACTAGAAAGGTAGAGACTGGAGAGGAGGAGAATTCATGAGGGTCACTGGTCACCAGCCCCAGCCTAAACCACGAGTTCCAGGACCCAATAAGAGATCTTGTCTTAAAAGAAGGCAGAGGGTGCTTTAGAAATGTCATGTGAGGCTGATCCCTGCCCTCCACATAGAAGTGCACAAACACACATGAGCACATGCATATACATGCCACACACACATTTGCATGTGCACACACACACAAACACACACACACACATGCAGAAATTCACACAGAGAAAATGCCATTTGCTTATAGATACATGGAATTCACATGAGCATTGTACTTTGTTTATAATTATTTGTCTTCTAGCACATTCAGATTTTAGATTTGATCAAGGATACCCTGTAAATATTTAGATAGTCATTTTGTTTTTTAAAACTTATCTTTGTTTCTGTTGCCTTATGCTTATTTTACCATTATTTTGTTCAGTTTTCCAAGGAAGCAGAAACAGATGGGTGAAAATCATTACATATCTCTATAGATCAGTCTACTGTAGCTATGTATTACATGAAAACGCCAACAAAATGCTGAATTTCCAATTCTATTCTGCTAACCCATGACCTATTTTTGCATACAGACCTATTACTGGATTATAGATTTTTGAAATATCTAGTAATAAAAATCTTCCTATGCTGCTTTCCTTTCATATGCTACTCATCATGGTTGAACATTTTATCCCTTCGTGAAGGAATAAATACTTAAAATAATTTGTCCATATGTAATAGAATCATTTTGGAAATAGCTAACTGGGATTGTTTAAATTATAAACTTGTTTGGGGAAAATATCATAAAACTAAGGCTCTGTTGTGACAACCACATATATCCTTTTAATTCTTTCTGCTCACATAATCCAATGATATCCATGTCAGGCCTATCAATCGTTGTGAGCAAAGTTTCTTTTTTTTTTTTTTTTTAGGTTTTGTATTGCATTACCAGCTTTTAGTACTTAGTGTTACGGGAAAAATGTACTGATATTTATATATTGAATCCTATAATGTTTTCTACTAGTCAGACTGGGCTTAACTGAGTTTCTTCCATGGGGACCAATGAAATCACTAATGGCTTCCATCTCCTTCTTTTGGGAGGCAGCAAATCAGATTCTCTCAATTTCAAAAAGCCTTTGGCTTATCTACTTTGTCTATATTTAAATGAATGTATCTGTATATGAAAATATACTCCGAGACAAAGCTTTTGTCTTCTTTTATAGTACTAATTCCAGTTTTTTTTTCTGAGAATTTTATATCCCCCCTCATTCCAGTTTCTCCACGTCCCTACTCTTTCTCAAATTCATAGCTCTTATTCTTTAACTATAATTATTTAATATATGTAAATACATATAACTGGCTGAGATCATTTAGTGTGACACATGCTCATATATGTTTAGGGCTGATCTCATGGTATTATCTAAACATGAGGGGACTCATTCCTGAAGAAGACTGCCTGTCGTCTCAGCACTAACCAATTACCTGTAGTTCTTTTAGGGATAAAGCCTTGTGAGAATGTCCCGTCCATGTTGGCATGTCAAATGGTGTCATATTTTTAAGATATTGCTTGCACAACCATGTTATTGAGAATTTTTGGGTGCAGCTTCCCTATCACATATAAAAGATACCATCCCATAGCAGTTATATGTCCTTGGTTCTCTGGCTCTTACTATTTTTTTGTTCATTCTTCTGCAGCATACCTGAAGCCTCTCTACTCTTACCAAGTTTACCAGTAACTAAAACAACTTGAACTATTAAAGAAGTTAGTAGATCAAGTTCTCTACTTGTATTGCTATACCTAATTTCACTGACAATATTTTATGTACATTAACCAGAATATCTATAATTACTACAGTAAATGATCTTTGCAATATTGAGAAATTAGCTAGTACTGATATTTCGGAGAAGGTTGTAATAAGAAGACATTTTTCCCAATGCCTCTTCATGATAAAGGTCTTAGAGAGATCAAGTATACAAGGAGCATATATAAACATAATAAAGGCAATATAGAGCAAGCCTACAATCAACATAAAACTAAATGAAGAAAAGCTCAAAGTTATTCCACTAAAATCAGGAACAAGACAGGTTACCCACTTTCTCTATATATATTCAGTATAGTACTTGTTCTAGCTAAAGCAATAAGATATCAAAAGGAGATCAAGGGGATACCAATTGGAAAGGAAGTATTTAAACTTTAACTATTTGCAGATATTATAATATACATAAGTGACCCCCAAAATTCTACTAGGGTACTTCTATAGGTGACAAATACGTTCAGTAATGTGGGAGGTTACAAGATTAACTAAAAAAAAAATCAGTAGCTCTTCTATATATAAAATGATAAATATGCCAAGAAAGAAATCAGAAGCATCACCATTTACAATAACTATGAATAATATAAAATATCTTGTTGTAACTGTAACTGAAGAAGTAAAAGACCTATAACAAGAACTTTAAGTTTTTGAAGAAAGTAACTGAAGAATGATCTCCCATGCTCTTTGATAGGTAGGAAGAACATAGTTAAAATGGCAATCTTACCAAAAACAATCTCTAGATTCAATGCAATACCCATCAAAATCCCAACACAACTCTTCACAGACCTAGAAGGGAAAAATGAAATGTGTAAGAGACAAAAAGAACCACACAGCAAGACAGTATTCTGTTCATGCTGTGTAATTTTATTTTCTCAGCGCTTTAAAGAGGAAAGTGGCAGGGTAGAGGGTCATGGGGAAGGGTTGGTATGCAATCTAATTCTGTAATGTCTTAACTGCAGGTTATTTTGCATAGGTGTTCCTTCTGACAGGAAGATAAAGCTATTTCTGGCAACCTAGGGCATGTCACATAATTGCTGGTAAATAGCTAACTTAACAGGAGGGGAACAGAGGCCTATAAACATGGCTAACTCATAAACTTAAAATGGTTAAGCTAACATGCCTATACTAAAAACTAAATACAGTTTTTGGCTCCCAGCAAAAGAGCTTGGTTTTGGGAAGGAAACTAACGTGTTGGCAAACGGAATCAAATTGAAGATCCTGACATTACTCCACATAGTTATGAATACCTGATCTTTGACAAATAATCCAAAACTGTACAATGAAGAAAAGAAAGCATCTTCAACAAATTATGTTGGCACAACTGAATGTTGGCCTGTAGAAGAATGTAAATATATCATATCTATCATCCTGCACAGAACTCAAGTCCACATGGATGAAAGACCTCAACATAAATCCAGTTACACTGAACCTGATAGAAGAGAAAATGGGAAGTAGCCTTCAAAGCATTGGCGCAGGAGGCCACTTCCTAAATATAACACCAGTAGAACAGACACTGAGAGCAACAATTAATAAGTGTACCTACCGAAGCTGAGAAACTTCTGTAAAGCAAAAGACATGGTCAATAAGACAAAAATGACAGCCTACAGAGTGAGATAAGATCCTTACCAACTCCACTTTTGACAGAGGGCTAATCTTCAAAATATATAAAGAACTCCAGAAACTAGAAGTCAACATACCAAGTAGCGCAATTTAAAAATGGGACTCAGATCTAAACAGAGAATTTGCAACAGAAGAACTTCAAATGCCCAAAATACATTTAAGGAAGTGCTCAACATCCTTAGTCATCAGGAAACTGCAAATCAAAATGACCTCTGTCAGAATGGCTAAGATCAAAACACAGATGACGGCCTATGCTGGAAGGGTTATGAAGAAAGGAGAACACTCCTCCACTGCTGGTGGTAATGTATGTTTGTATGACACTCTGGAAAACAATATTCTAATTACTCAGAAAATTGTGAATCAGTCTACTTCAGGGCCCAGAAATAGCATATTTAATAAAAGATGTTTAATCACTCCACAAGAACATTTTTTAACTAGGTTTATAGTAGCATTATTTGTAATAGGAAGAACTTGGAAACAACTTAGATGCCCTTCATCCAAAGAATGAATGAAGGAAATGTATATTTACACAACAGATTATTACTCAATGGTAGTAAATAAATAAAATTATGAAATTTGTAGGCAATGGATGAAACTAGAGAAAAGTCAGGTGAGGTGAGGTAACCCAGACCCAGAAAGAGAAACACAAACCTACATCCAATGACTAAAAAAATAGATGCTGGCACCCACAGGTTAGCACTAGGCTGACTCCTTGAGTTCAGTTGAAGAGGAGGAGGACCAGTAGAGGAACAAGGAGGAGGTCAAGAGCACAATGGAAAAAACCACAGAGACAGGCGACACCAGCTAATGGGAGCTCATGGTCTGTGGACTGACAGCTGGAGAACCTGCATGGAATAGAACTAGGCCTTCTGAATCAGGTGACAGTTGCATAGATCAATCTGTTAGCAGGGCCCCTGGCTATAAGATGAGGAATTATCCTTGGTAAATGAACTGGCTTTTTAGAGCTCACTCCCTATGATGAGATGCTTGCTCAGCCTTGATACAGGGAGGAGGGGCTGGGTCCTGCCTCATCTTGGTATGTTAGCCTGTGTAGACTACTCAAGGGAGGCCTATGAGGAGTGGATGGGAGTAGGGAGACCGAGGTGGGGGGATCAGAAGACGGATAGGGAAGGAGAACATTGGAGGGTATGTAAAAAGACCAAAAAAATCATGGCTGGAGAGATGGCTCAGAGGTTAAGAACACTGACTGTTCTTCCAGAGGTCCTGAGTTCGATTCCCAGCAACCACATGGTGGCTCACAACCATCTGTGATGGCATCTGGTACCATCAATACATAATAAATAAATCTTTAAAACAAACAAACAAACATTGCTCTCTTTAAAAAAAAAAAAAAAAAAAAAAAAGGACCAAAAAAAATCTTCTTCAATTAAAAAAAATAACATGGAATGAAGAAAAATAGTTGCATAGTAACACAGTAAAAAAGAAAAAAATGGCATTTTGTGTCTATAAACATATTATGTTCTATTTTCTAATATTAAGTTAGTCTTGTCTTACTAGATTCAGTTTTGAATTTTGTAATTTTATCACCATGAGTAAGATTATGTACATCCCAAAAAGATTCAAGCCAATTGCCCAGAAATTTGATTCTGATATAAAATATAATTACCTGAAACTATATGTACTTTATTGTCTTTATATTAGTGATCTTATGATGTACTATAGAAGTTGCCATTACCTTTTATGGTCCAGAAAAGTTTAAAATTAGAATCATATTTAAGAACGTGTTACACATTTCTTTCCAGAATTTCACTAGTGATTCTTGCTTTCATTTCTACACACATGAAGTTCTTTTTCTAAGTAATAACTTATATATTCTTGATAATGATCTGTTTTTTCTTAGTGAGGGGAAAGTGTTATTAGAGGATTGAACACAATTAAAAGGAAATAATAGACTTTAGAGACCCAAATCTCTAGTCACTGAAGAGAGATGTCTCAGAATTCCACAGAGGTACCTGGGCAAATTCAGTCAGTCACCATCTCCTGAGCTCAAGTTTGCTGGCATCCAACTACATTTTTTTTTAATTAGAGTTTACTATGCAAAGTCACACCAGAATGTGTGACTAACATTAAAGCTAACAATCATTATGACATTGCATCATTCTGTGAGGTCACAACTGAGTCAGGATGTAGTTAGGCCTCTCTACTTGCAAGACAGGTCTGCTTGTTAATTCACCTAATAGGACAGGGTCATTTCATTATTGTTACAAAAGATTTCTGACCCATACTGGCCAGAGGGTAAGACCTGCCTGCTTATATTAATTTCATCTTTTTTGGCTTATGTCTCGGGCACATTGCTAGCTAGCTCTTTCATCTAATTCAACCCATTTTCTTTCTTTTTTTTTTTTAAGATTTATTTATTTATTATGCATACAGTTTTACAGAAGAGGGCACCAGACCTCATCATAGATGGTTGTGAGCCACCATGTGGTTTTGCTGGGAATTGAACTCAGGACCTCTGGAAGAACAGTCAGTGCTCTTAACCTCTGAGCCATCTCTCCAGCCCCATAATTCAACCCATTTTCATTCATCTGTTCTGTCACGTGGCCCGTGGCCATTGGTTCACCAGTACTCTTACATGATTCTTCTTTGGAGGCTGAATCAAGTCTATTTGACTCTGCCCTCCTCCTACCTTAACTTCAATTTCCCTGCCTAATTCTATGGTGTTGGACACAGGCCAAAACAGTTCATTCACAGAATGATATTTACAGCGTACAAATGAACATTCCCACCTCACATTATTCTGTAAAACTAGCTTGTGCTTATCTCCTTAGTGTCTAGGGACAAGGAAAATGCAACATATATGGCTTTTCATGGTTCCTTTGTGTCACATTTGCCAAAGCAAATCAGAAAACATAGGTCATATGGTAGGGTCAAGTTCTGCCAATAAACATAAGTCAGTTGAGTTGAGCCTGTGACTACTTTTACACCAAACACACAATAAGCCTTGTAGAGGCCTTAGGTGCATTGGAAAGCTGGAAATCTTTACTAGCACTTATTATCTGCATCAGAACTCAAGGTAGAACTGAGAACTGTGCCTTCTATAACCAGAATGTAAAAGGTATAGGCAGGGAGAATGAGTCTTCCAGTTTATCTGTGAAGTAACCAGTGAAGAAGCATTGGCCCATGTTCTCACAGCCAACAATGAGCACTTCTATAACCTCTAGGAAAATTAGAAAGGTGGAAACTGCATCCTCTTTTTAATTAACTTATCTCTTGGCTGGGTTGTTAAAAAGAGCAAGAAAATTAAAAGAGTGGAAAGAATTCTTATTTTTTAAATTAACTCACCTTTACAACTGTGTAAAGGGCAAGTGCTGTTTCTGGCCATCTTGGCACATTTTGTAGGGGCTCCACTCTGAAGCTCTGATAAGAAGGCACATGCTAGGTTAGAAATGAGGCCACTATAATGTTAATGTGACCTAGAGGATGGTGTATGATAAGATGTTATAAGAATATAGAAAATTCTTGGTGATTAGACCCAGCTTTGGGCTTTTGTTAGAATTTCCCTCATCTGTTTTTCCAATACAGTGTACATCTCATTCCTTTTATGAATGAAGAACATGCTTAGGAACCAGTGTGGTATGAAAATTACTCATTTTGGTTTTCCTGAGACACAGAGACTTCGAGGATTTCTGAACTTGCAATGCCTCTGGGGAATACTTCATTAAACAAATGATGCTCTGTGATAAAGAACAAAGATGATAAACATTAGATATTTCAGTATTTTTGTAAGGGTAGTGCTGGAGCTCCGTGCTCATGGTTTCACATCCACAGGTCCTAGTGACTGATTTGTGAAGAGAGCTGGAAAGATGGATCAATAGTGAAGAGCACAAGGTATCTTTCAGAGGAGCTGGGTTTAATGCCCAGCAACTATGTGATGATCTAAAGATCTATAACTCTAGTATCAGAAGATCAGATACTCTTTTCTGGCATCTGTGTGTACCAGGCACACATATGGTACAAATATGAACATGTAGATGAAACACTGTAAAGTATCATAGTCATAAAATAAAATCTATGTGAGGAAAATACATCAATATGGATTAGTTACAAGTCTCAATATAATGTAAATGCCATACATAATTACTAGACTAGGAAAAATGAGAACACAAAATTTGAGTATCTTGCAGGCCAACTACTTTCCTAAGTATGACCACATGAAGTGGTGCTGAGGGACTTCTTTTTTATTTCCTGAGACATAAAAATGGCTTAATGTCAACATTGTTCACACTATCAAGATTTGTGAAGGTTACTGGCAACTGTGTGCCATTTTGTAGAAGGGACTTGAACATTTGTATCTGATATTTTCATAGGTGTATGTGTATCATATATGTGTATCATATAATGTCATATTGCTATATGTATTAAAGAAAAGGCAGAACATGTTCACTTTAAGATAGTTATTTTAAATGTATTGTGACTTTCATATTAACTAACTTCCTATATTGTCTTCCCAGTGTTAAAGTAAAATTACCGTTGAAAAGTGAATGTAAGACCAGAGCAGTGGAGGGCAAATGTTCCTTAAAGGACTATATTTTGGATTTGCAATCACGCTATCTCTTGCTCAGCTATTTGACTATCCTATAACAGAATATATACACATTTTGTAAATGAATGACAGCATTATAAAAATACAAACTCTTTTTGAACTTGTTATCATGCACCATTAAATATTATTTTATTGAGCTTTTAAAAAATGTTTACATTGCACTGTGTGCGTGTGCGTGTGCGTGTGCGTGTGTGTGTGTGTGTGTGTGTGTGTGTGTGCCAGCTACAGGTAGAAATCAAAGGACAAATTGCTGGAGTTAGTTCTAATCCTCCACCATGTGTGTCCAAGCCATGAGCTGTCAGCTTTGACACTAAGTGCCTTTTCCTGTAAAGCCACCCAGCTGACCTTATATTTTCAAGGAAAAGTTTTCTTTTTAAAATCAACTCGCAAAGTAACCCTTTTTCTTATGATATTTTCATGATTAATTGTTTTTGTTGATTACTATTCCTCCCTACTTCTCTGATTCCTGCTCCCGTCATGTATCCTTGGGCCCCAGTTACCATATTATATTTAGTCTTATTGTTCTCCACACTTGGCCCTCTTGTAGGGTCTCTTTTTCTGTCTCACAGAACGCTTTCTAGTTTCTTAGCTGTTATCCATATTTTCTTCCATCTGGAACCACACATTTTACAGTTCAAGGCTGGAAGCCACGTGTGAGAGAGACTGTATAGCAGTTATCTTTCTGAGCCAGGGTTGCCTCACATCATATAATGTTTTCCGAGTTCCCTCCATTTTATGCAAATTTCCTAACTTCAATTTCCTTTGTGGATGAATAAAAGCCCATTTCATATGGCTGCCACATTTTTACATCTACTCGTCTGTGGATGGTGATGGGGTTTGAAAAGGGGAGGGAAAGCAGGGATGCATAAGAATCCTTGTAGTGAGATGTAGACTTTTTAGGGTATATGCTCAGGTAGTTCTGGTTTTGTTTGTTTGTGAAGCCTCCACCCTACTTATCTTAGTGACCACTCCTGTTTACATTCCACACACACCAAACAGGGGATTTTCTTTCCTACATTCTTGCAAACTTCTCTTGTGGCCTTTCTGCCCAGGGCAAGAAACTCTCAAAGTTGTCATTTCTATTTTTGTGTTTGTTTATTGTCTAGCTTCTTAAATAATTTCCTGTTCACTTTTCTTCTGTCTCTTCCGATCATTGGCACATTTATTGATTATCATGAAGCTAGCTGGCATTTAATTTTTACAGTGTTTTAAATATTCTACATAACCCTTTTCTGAAAAACAGCTGGAAAACGTTTTTGACCTTTTCATTATGTAGACTGGCAATCATGCTGCTAGTTTCTCTTGCTGTTCTAAGCTTTTTATTTCATATAAACCCATTTATCTATACTTATATACAGAAATGTATTCTCAATATTTTCTTTATAAATGTACACTTTTTTTCTTTAAAATTAAGTCTTTCATCCTGTTTCTATTAGTTTTGTACAGGGTGAAAAGTATTAATCAGATTTCATTTTTTTTTTTTTTTTGGAAAATTTGTCAGCACATGTATTGAAAAGATTATTCCCAGTGCGTGCTGTTGATCTCTTCATCAAAATGAGGTACCTGTGGCTGAGGAATTACTGTAATCTTCTGTTACTTGCCTTTCAAAGGTCTACTTGTCTATTTCTGTGTCTGTGACAGGACTATGTTGGTTTACTACTATGGCTCTGTGGTATAGTTTGAGGTCAGGTAATGTGATGATTCTGCCTGGGTATTTTTTTCTTTAAAATTGTTTTGATTCTCCATGGTATTTTCTTTATCTTTAGGAATTTTAGGATTTTCCCAAGTTATGCAAAAACTCTCATTGTAATCTTGGCAAGAATTGCATTAAAACTTTAGTGTTCTTGTTAGTACAGTTATTTTCACAATACTAATTCTATTAACAAGGGAGAATAAAATGTATCTTCAGCATTTCTTATGTTTTTCCTTGTGAAAGTCTTTCAGCTACTTCATTAGAGTTATTTCTAGATTTTATAATGTCTTGGAATTTCTATGAAGAAGATACATGCTCTGATTTCTTTCTTAACAAGTTAGTATTTTAGCATATTCTAAATGCTACTGATTTTTATATGTTGACTTTTTTAACCTACAACTTTACTCAAACTGTTTAGTAGATATGGAAGGGTTTTTTTTGTAGAATACATAGGGTCTTTCAAGTGTAGTCATGTGATTTGCAAATAAATTTTAAACAATATGTTAAAGAAAAGTGGAGTAAGTAGGTATTTTTGTCTCATCCCAGAATTTAGAGAAGCACCCCAAGGTTTTTCCCCATTTAGTATAACACTACCTATGGCTTTTCTATATATAGTCTCTTTATTTGCTTTCTATTGCTATGGTAAAACAATGACCAAGGTTAACTTGGGGAGTAAAGGGTTTGTTTTATGTTATAGTTTGCAGTCAATCATAAAATGAAGTCATTCAGGGAGGAAGCTGGAGGCAGGCATGGAAGAAGAGGCCATGGATTGCTTACTGGCTTGTCTATGTGGCTTTTTCAGCTTGTTTTTTATATAACCTAGAACCAACTACCAGAGGTAGCACTGCCCACTGTGATTTGGGCTATCCTCCATCACACATTACTTAAAAAAATGTTCCCCAGACTTGCCTACAGGCAAATCTGATGGGAGCATTTTCCCAGTTGTAATTTTCTCTTCCCAGATGACCTAAGCATGTATCAAGTTGAAAAAAAAAAATAACAACCACAGGTATCCTAGTTTCTCTGAGACTTTTTTCATAAAGGCATGTTGAAATTTCCCAAACCCCTTTCTGCCTTTATTGAAATGATCAAAGATTTATGTGTTCAAGTCTATTGATAAGATACATTATATCTATTAATTTGCATATAGTGAAATAATCTTGCATCCCTCATAATGTATGGTTTTGTTAAATTTATTATCTTGAATTTGGCTACTGAGAATGCTTTTGAAAATTTTCTTTAATCCTTCTGTATCAACAAGACTAACCTGCTGTTTTCTTGTGTGTTCATCAGGTTTGGTATCAGGGATATACATACTAGAGTCATAGAATTTTGTCCCCTTCATATTTTGTGTAACAGTCTGGGAAGTTTTGGTATCAGATCCTCCTGAAAAGTTTGGTGAAATTCAGCAAGTGAAGCCATCTGGTTTGAGCGTTTCTTTGTATGGAGATATACTGTTTAATCCCCTTGCTTTTCACAGTTCTGCTTAGGGTGTTTATATCATGTCTTTATTTTCAGTAGGCATGAAATCAGAAATTTCTACATTCCTTTTAGATTTTCCAACTTTGTAGAATATAAATTTTCCTGTATGATCTACCGGGTTTATTATTTTTTTGTCATCTGCATTTAGCTTTGGCTTCCTCTTACCTTCTTAAAGCTTAGAAATGCCTAATTATGCCATTTATTTTTGATCACTCTTATTTATTAATATGAGTATTTATAGTTATCAATGTTCCTCTTAAGACTGCCTTGGCTATATCTCAGATGTTCTGTGGAGTGTGTTATTATCACTGACTTCAAGAACTTTTTAAATTTCTCCCCAGAGTGTGTCATTGATCCTCTGTTTCTTCTAAAGTACATCATTCACTCTCCAAGTACTTGTCTATTTTCTGAGGTTAGTCTGTCTCTTGTTTTCTAGTTTTATTCCAATGTCAGAAAATAAAATCAAGGAAATTTGTGGTGACATATTGTATATCTAATAAAGTTTGCCTGGAAACCAGAGGACAGAGCTAAAACTTATTTAGCCATAAAGGTCAGTGAGTGGTGACCTGTGCCTTTAATCCCAGCACTTGGGGGGCAGAGATCCTCTGGATCTCTGAGAGTTCAAAGTGAAACAGAGCCAGGTGGTGGTGGCAATCAGCTTTAATCCTAGTACTAGGGGAATTGAACCAGGAAGTGAGATAGCTGGGCCAAGAAAGAAAGATAAGGTTGGAGGAGGCAGGAGTTCTCCACTTTGCTAGCACTCCCTTTCAGCTGAGCACTCAGAGGCATTGACTCAGAGGATTTGTAATGAGTTAGCTAGATGAAAAGTGGCTGTGGCTTGTTTTTCTGTGTCTCTGATTTCCAATCAAACTTTATTAAATATACAATATGTCAGCATGGGAATCTGGTTTGATTTTTGTATTAATTAAAGCTTGCTTTATGGCCTGCAATGCAGTAAATACTAGAGAAGTTTCATATAATATTAAGAAGAATGTATAGCTGCTGTTAGTGGGGTAGAAAGTTTGTATATACTTAAGTCCAAATGATGTGTGGTATAACTGAACTCTAAGGTTTCTGTGTTGATTTTGTGTTTGAAGAACCTATTTAGATAGGAGATAAATACTTATTTAAATTTAGATTATAGCACTGAAAATAGATTATTGCTATGTCTGTACCTATGTGGGTTATATATATGCGTCTTGGTGTTCATTTAATAAAATTTCTGTTTCAAGATTTGGTATATAAGTATCTACAATAACAATGCCCTCTTAATGGCTTGTTCTTCATAATAATATGTAGAGGTGTTTTCTAATTGTTTTTTGTCTGGATCTATTGTATAAGTTATGAGGACTGTGAGGGTTACATCCTTGAAGCTTCTATTTCTTCTTTGACTTTCAGCATTTGAATTTAAGCATTTGGATGTTTTTCCTACATCTCTGTGTTCCTTGGGATAGTAGATAGTTGAGTCAATTTTCATTTTTATTTTATTTGACTTTGCAGCAAAAGTGACTTAGTTAAAATAGTATGCTGTTTGACAACTTCTATTGAGAAAAGCATTGCTAACCTCTCACATAGAAACTAATACAAGTGATGACCAATGAGGAAACTTGACTTTGCCAAGTGTCCTTTGCAAACATTTTGTTTCACTTTTGTCTGGCATTTAAATTATGAATTAAGTCTAAATAATTAAAATAAAAACTTGAATTTAGAGATGGTTCAGAGGTTAGGAACACTTATACTATTCTTACAGATAACTCTGGTTCATTTCCCAAGACCCACATTGCAACACAACTACCTGTGACTGTAGTTCCAGGGGATCTGACATCCTCTTATGGACCCTGTGTGATCTTGCAAGCATGTGGTTTACATAAACTTACATAAGCATATACACAAAAAATTTTAAAAATAAATAAATAAATCTTAAAATATTAACAGGCATAGTCTAGTGCTTTGAAAACAAAAAGAAACATTGCTGCTTTCAGATTCAGGAATCTTTCTTTTGAGTTGGAGAGCCCAGTCCATCTGTTACCCTTCTTATGACACTAGAATTATCACAAAGATGGACCATTGCATAATAAATGAATACTCTGACACTCACCTATAGGTGGCTAAAAATACACTGTTAGCTCTTTGTTAGTCAGTTAGTTGAGATGGTTCTTGGCATATTTAGTGTCAGGCAACTTTATAATCAGCTTGCTCATCTTTTCACATTGAAATAAGCCCTCTTTCTAAAAAGCACTGGCTTCTCAGTTGGGTCCACAAGGTCACTAAGACAAGACAAACAACTGGCCTTTGTGCTTTCATTTTATGCCTGTCTACTTTTAGATTACCTGCAAGTCAGCATGTAATCATGCAAGGAGTACATGTCTACACTATCCTTTCCTCCTTCAAGGCTGAAAGCACAGATATGTCTTTGTTCTAATCTTTAAGTCACCTTGGATTCTAAGAAAACAAATCCTCACAGGATAGACCAAATCTCCCTCAAAAGCGAACACAATTCTGTATGAGAGCAAAAACTATACCCTAAAGCAGAAGTGACTGTCTTACAAAAGAAGACTGATGCCTTCAAGTGATAACAGTATTCTGTTTTTCTGAGACCACCTTGACAAACCAGGACAAAAGATGATGATGGATGGGACTACACTTTGATCAGAACTCCTTAATTATGTATAACTCTTGATTATTGCCAAATCTTTGTGTTTAAACCTAAAGTTCTTGCCAACACCCCAAGTTGGACTATAATCATAGATTTCTTTATCTGTTCTTCTTCCCAACATGGGTATATTGAATACACCTCTTTAATCTGCTTTTCACTTGTATTTTTCTCTCTAACTGGTTACTGCAGCAGGTATCCAAGTCAGGCCGCTGGAACCCATGATTTCACACTGAGACCTCCAGTTATATTTGTCTCTGGCCTCTGTAAATTAGGTGTGGTCTCTCTGTAACCTAAGTCTAGCCTCTCTACTGACTAACTTTTTGTGCAGGGAGTCAACAGAGACTGAGTAGTAATAAGTCAATAGAGTTTTGCAAAAAGATAAAACTTTAATCTTATAGCCAATGAGCAAAACAAGCCACTTAAGCTCAAGTCTGCTTCAAATAATCATGGGTCGTGAGAGAACTTACAGCAGAGAAAGTCATAAGATTGAGTGGATGACAGGAAGAGGGACTTGCTTTTGGGGGAGCAGGCTACTGTGGGGGTATGGATTTTGAATCTGTTATATTATGAGTATGAGAACCAAGCTTTTTATGCCCATGTCTAGTCTTAAAAGACTGTCTCCTGGTTCTAAGGCTCATTAGCTTTCCTGGAAGACAGCTTAAGACCTTTGCTACTGAAAGAAGCAAGGCGCATGTATGTTTAGGACTTAGTACAACTCACAACTAATGGCTTATATGCCTTCGCACTGCTCGCTCAAGAAACAAATTTATAATTGATAAAATGCCTTAAATCCTCCTTAAATATGACCAGCCTTCACAATGTTATTTCAAATACTAATGTAATAAACAACACAATAGTTTGCAATGGTAGAATTTTTTGTCAGGGCAGAATACTAGATTGGCAGGCAAAGGACACAAGCAAGTTATATATCTGTCACACGAGTTTCCCTATCTTGCTTACTGTTTACCCTCAGATCTGTGACTGCATTCTTTTTTTTTTTTTTACCATAATTTACAATGAGAACATGTCTTATTTTTTAATTTTTGGCAATGATCTGGTGAGAAAAAGTTAGCCTTAATTTTTATTTCTATAATTATAAATGAAGTTGGGGTTTTATTTTTGCCTGATACACTGAATAGTCTGTTCATGTGTTTTTCCAATTTTCAAAAAGCTTTTCATCTGTTAGTTTTTCAAAAGCTTTATATTTTAGAAAGAGACACTATAAGTTTCAAATAATTTAACTTTCTTATCATTTGATTTTTTTATATTTTAGTCTGAAATAATTTTGTTTGTTATGTTAAGTATATCCATATTTACACAGTGCTAAATACATTCATATTTTCCTGTGTTTTCTGTATTGCTTAAAGACCCTTCCACACTTTTTTTTTTGCTATTTCTACTCATGCTTATAGGATTTGTTCCATTTATTCTGATTCATTTCAATCATACTATTTACTCAGTGAATTAAACAACTAAATGTATTGATCTCCCAATGTTCATTACATTTCAACAATGTTTTTTAAAAGCACAGATTTTGCCAAATACTTCAGATACTTATGTATGATAGATAATTTTTCAGTATGTTTTTGGGTCAATTCAGAATCCTCTTCTCTGTTTCTCTAGTATATAAAGTACTAGACTAGGAAGTTTGAAGTTAATATAAACCTTATGTCTTTCTTTCTATGAGTTCTTCTACCAGAATGTTTCTCAGGGTACACATTATACCTTAATAGTATCATTCATTATTATCTTTCTCTAGGGTTCCCCCTGATTCTTTTTCACATGAAGCTCAAAATCTGCTTAATACCAGAAATAAACACGTGGTATTTTCCTTTGGACTAAGCCAATATAATACATTAACTGGGATGGGAACCCTATTTTAAATCTTAGATTAGGAATAGTAGTCTAAATCTACAAACCCAGCACTTGGCAAACCAAAACTGGAGATGGCAAGTTCAAAGCAAACCTAGACTATAAATAGGATATTGTCTTTAAAAATAAATGGACAAAAGACAGTCCCACAACAAAAGTAAGATATTAAAGGTAGGACATGGTAGCTTATATTGTTAATCACAGTCAGAAGAATTGAAGTTCATGGCCCAGATTACACAAAGAGAAAGGGTTACAAGGAGAACTTGACTCAAACTATGAGACTATGTTTTGTAATCAAGTAAATTTTCATTTTGGTAAGTATTATTTTTAATTCTATCTGGATTGAAGTTATATGCTCCACATTAAGTTTATGTCTAGATTTTAAAATCTTTTTTTCTATTATAGAGTCTTTCTAGTTGTCACATCTCCTGAGTAATGTTTATATTTCAAAACACTATGAGTGTCTATATATTAATTTAATATCTTGCTTCTTGTCCAGTCAATACTTGTCATAGTTCTGAACGATTCTCTTGAATCCTAACAACTATTCCTAAATAGCTCTTACCTTTTTCTTCGAGTTCTTCCCAGTCTGTTTTTCTCAGTTGTATGATGTTGGTTATTTCCTCCAATTGATCATTCTTAGATCACATGGGAGAGAAACAAAAAAATGACTGTGATCCCTTAATTTAAAATACATGCAGACTTAAGACTGTTGGTTCATTCTCTCTCTCTCTCTCTCTCTCTCTCTCTCTCTCTCTCTCTCTCTCTCTCTCTCTTCTTTCTTTTTCTGTTAGAGAACATTGAAAAACACACAAACACAATTTCATTTTATGAATAAAAACACTTTTAGGTGTGTGACAGAAAACAAACAAAGATGCTGGTCACTTAGCAAATGGATCCTACATGAACTCCTGATTTGGTAAATTGTCTGCACAATTTAATTCCCACTGTTTATCCATGAACACACCATTTTTATATCGTTCATCTGTGTATTCATTAAATATAATCACTCACAAATGATAAATGTAGAAATTTTTAAGCATCATACTCTGCTGCTGTAGTCACTTAATTTCACTTTCTTAAATAGACCCACCAACACATATTTATTCTTGCCTGGCACTCTGACCTACTCTTCCCTGCCCTTTCTCCAGCAGTTGCTCACATCCATGTCCATCTCCTGTCTCTAATGGAAGGAACTGTCAAATCTGTGCCATGTTCTGAATCATATCATACACCAGACTACACAAGAGAGACCATATTTGTAAACATATCATGACACAGTTTCAAACCTATAAAGTTATTAGCACTTTTTCCCTAGGTGACGTTTGGCCAGTCTAGCTCAACAAACACCAAAGGGACTGACTCTATGAGCATCTAATCCATTTCCTTTTCTTGTCAGTGAAAGTGCCTTTCCTCACAGTCTCAGAAGCTTTAACAGTGGATATACATTCTGAAGAATAATTTACTAGGTAATTTCATGGCTGTGAGAGTTTATTTTATACCCTAGGATAAGTGTATGCTTACTAAATGACTAAGGTTCTTATGGGACCAAAGTCAAGTATTTAGTAAATAGTCTGTTGTTGAGTACCATTGTCTTACTGTCCTACAAGCCCTTAACAATGCTATTAACTTTTTCACACAGTCAGCCTTCACATCAACTTTTTAATGAAGATTAACTTACAGTAAAAATAAAAAGAAAAAACAGTGAAAAAACTTTCAATACTTTTCTATTTTATTTATTTGGAACACTCATTCTTCTTCACACTTTTTTAGACGTTCTTCTCCTCCCCTTCTTTCCCATCATTATTCTCATTCTTCCTCCTTTTCTTCTCCTGCTCCCTTCCTTTACCTCATTGTGGTCCTCAATTCCTTTGCATCCGCTCAAATTCTCCTCTTCCTCCTCCTCACTCTTATTCTTCCCCCTCGCCCTCTCTCACCCTTCTTTCTCTTTCCTGTCCTGGCTTGATCATCTACTTTGCTCTTTCTTCTTTTTGCACATATGCTTTAAATATGTGTGTACACAGGTGAGATAGGATTGAACTGTTGCCCTCTGCATTTTCTGTGACGCACATTCTGAATGTTGCATTTCACTGCTGTGTTTTTCAGTAGCCTTCATATCCTACTGAGTTCCATGCCTCCCTTCTTCAGCTCAGATATTTCTTCTGAGTTACAGATGAACAGATTGAATGCTTGCTGAGTATTTTCCATTACACAGTTACCTCTTTGCCAAAACTTGATCCATAGTTTTCTGTCACTTCCCACATCAAATCACTTCTACTTCTGTGGATTTCTCTAGAAGAAACAAAACAGTATCTATCCAGTAGCCAAAGCCAGAAGCACAAAAGTTATTATTGATATCTTCCATCCCTTCCAAGTTAACTTTGAGTGCTATTAGTCTCTTCAGAAATCTTTGCAGTTGATCCATTTTTAGTCATACTTATTGTCTTCAAGAAGCACAAGAGTTATTATTGATATCTTCCATCCCTTCCAAGTTAACGTTGAGTGCTATTAGTCTCTTCAGAAATCTTTGCAGTTGATCCATTTTTAGTCATACTTATTGTCTTCAGTTGCTTAGACCACAAACCATTTTATCTATTATTTTGAAATGTCATAGTATATCTCAGCATCATTTTCTTGTCTCATTTTAATCATATTTATAAAGTATAAATAGGATCATATTGAAAAATTGTTCATTGATTCTTAACTACATTTGGAATTAGAAAAGTTGTCCTAAGAATATAAGAAATCTCTTAAGCTATCTACAGTTTTCAGATGTGCCGTATCTGCCCCCAATTCCCTCTCTCCGTAATTTCCTCCCTCTTTATTTTTCTCAAGCTATTGAGTATGATTTTCCTCATGCTCACTACAAAAGTAAACAAACTATCCTGGTCAGATGCACATCATTTTGGATTCCATTCCCAAGTCTCCTCCACTTGGAAGAGTCTTTTGACCTTGAAATATACTGTATATTTCATTTTATACACCATAATATATGGCTATGATATTTTTAAACACACATTTTTTAATAAATAATATGAAACTTTCCAAATATTCTCATGTCAAAGTAGATTTTTTTATTCCTCTCCAAAGTCACTTTCAAGAGAAATTGTAAAAAGTGCATTTACACTCTATCCAGTGTTGGTGACTGTTAATCACTCCAGTCCAAAGCCAACTCTTTCAAGTAAACCTTTGTAAGATGCCCAAATCACAAAAATCCTGAGACACAACCAATATCAACTAAATACATTTAACAAACTGAGAAATGTTTGAGGATACAAACAACTTTATAGGAAGTTATTGTCTGTGCTTTTAGGTTATAAGGGGTGAGGGATAAGCAAGGGCTTACAGGACCAGACTTAAACTTAAATACACAGTATACTTTTTACAAAACTATGTTTGATTTCTATCTTCAGAGATTTATTGGATTTTTTGACCCAGAATTCAGAACTTTACATCCTCAGCTTCCAATAGCTCCAAACTTTCTAACCAGAATCAACACATACCTGTTCCAACATTACAATGTGCTTGGCATATTTTCAAGAGTTTAGTGTGTGTTTTAATTAAAAATATTTTATCTCATATAATACATTAAGATCATAATTTCCTCACCCTCTACTCCTAGCTCTTTTCTACCATTCCTCTCCCCTAGATCCACTCTGGGTTCTATTCAAAAAAGAGCAGGCCCCCCAGAGAAGATGGCTAAACAGAATAAAACAAGATACAATAAGACAAGACACTTTTAATTAAATCCATTGAGAAACAAATTAACATATAAGTATCTGATGTGGAATGTCTTTTTGTATGTTGTATATGTACTTTATTGCTATTTGTTAATTAAGAAGCTCTTTGTTCCTATGGCAAGGCAGCTTGGAGGCAGGTAGGAAGTCCAAGTGGAGATAAAAGAGAAGGGAAGAATCAAAGATATGCTGCAGGATGCCACACAGAAAGCAAGAAGTAATAAAACACAGGTAAAACCACAGAGATGATGCACATATGTATACTCAGGAGCTCAGAACAGAGACTACCAAAGTCCAACATGGAGAACAAATGAGATTTTTTGGGATTGCTTAAAGATTATGAGTGAAGAGTTATTTACAGGAGCAGAAATGAATCAAAGCCCATCCCAGTGGCAATAGCTTACAAATCAGGGAACCTAGAGCCTATTTCATTGACTGTAGGTAGCTCAACATGTTGGAGGGTGTCCTTTCCAAGGGCATCAGATGGTCTAGACCATCTGAGCTGGGTTTTGCTTCTTCCAGAAGACGGTTCTAATCTCCAAATCTTCCTTGCAGCTTCTCTCAGGGCTACTCTCAGCCAATTTACTGTATTACTCTGGGAAGGAGGGGCATAGGGAGAATCTACCCAATTTCAGGGACTTCTGAAGCTATTTTGAGTTTCTTTCAGGGTTGAATGTTTCAACCTCAGAGAAAAGTGTTACAAAACACTCTCTTCCCCCACTGTAACTGCTTGAAGAAAAGGTGTTCTTAGTTCCCCAACAATTAATAACTTTCAAGATCAATTGCAGTTAAATTTACAACAAGGAAGAGACTCCAGTCTACCTAGCTTTTATCCCTTTACAGAGCCTCTCACTTACAACTCCATTTGTGTGTTACTTCTTAGGCTGATTAGTCTGAAAATAATGAATGATTGAGCTTTTTTCTAAGAATAATGGATAAAATTTTATGCTTGTTATAACTAAAGAACATATTCTCATGATTATTTATACAAAATTATCTAGCTCCTTAATCTTTTTCTTCCAGAAAGAAAAGATTGCTAAGCAGATTTAAAGTAGTAATTCTCTATTTTCACTGAAATCTCAGCTGTGTTACACTGATTAGACATAGCATGGGTCTAACCTATTTTCTAAATTCTTATCTCCTCAACTAGTCTGAAACAAGGACTATTGCCTTGCCACTAAGGAAGAAAACCAAGCACTAAATAGAACTGAATAAATAATTGGAAGAACAAGAAGATGAATTGCTCAAATGATCAGAAGACTTCTACCCACAAATAGTACTATCATTTTCTCCTCTTGTTTTGGGGGAAGGTATCTTTCTTTCCTCAAAATTGGTGAATTCTTCACTTTATATTATGGATTTCATCTCATTTTTTAATAATGAATTCATCAGTGTTCTCTTACTCTGTGTGTGTGTGTGTGTGTGTGTGTGTGTGTGTGTGTGTATGTGTGTTTGTGAGTGGGGGACAGAGACAGAAAAAATATGTTTATTTGTAAATTTCACTGTCCTGGTTCCTTTGCTTCAAGCAGTATGTCTTCCTTGCTACTTTCTTCTCTAATGCTTATACTTTTGTTGTTTTCATTCACTATGTCTAGCCTTTCTTTCTTGTTGGAAGAGTAAATGATAGTCCTACCTAATTCTAGCAGGTTTTGCTATTGTCTCTTTGTTTGTTTGGTCTTGTTTTATTTTATATGTTTTTGTTTGTTTCTCAGTATCACTGGAACCTTCTCACTAGTGGGCAAATAGTGTGTGCAATTTCCAACTTTTTTTTGCTATAACTGCTCAAGTTTGCCATCATTGGTCATTTTTACTCTTTGTTTTCATTTCTCCTTTGAAATCCATGACATCATAATGTCCCAATTTTCTAACACCCTTCTTCCTACAACTCTGTCATCCAAGTCTCCTCCTTGCTGATCTTAGAGTCCTTGCCCCCGGAGTCCTGTTCTTGCCATACCCATTCTATTCCCTCTCCTAGCATGACCTTTGTGCACCTAAATTCTTGTGACTTTTGTAGCAAATAGCTTCTTCCAAAATTCTAGAAAATAAATGTTTTTCTTTCTAAAGTAAACATGCTCCTAAATAACATTTAGCATTGGAAGTTCACTTTCTCTACAACAGAACTCATTATAATCTTCACATTTCAACAGTTTTTCTAAAACTTTTATCTCTGTTGGTTTTATTTGCTTGAACATTAAAGGACAAAAAACAAGTCAAAAATCTAATTTTTGTCTCTTTCATGATCCCCTTTACTTCAGTTTCAAATCAGGTAATCTCTTCCAACTCCTAAATATTCCTCTACTGTATGTCCACATGCTCACTGCTATCAAGTTACCCTGGTCCAAGTAGCCTTCTTCAGTATAATCATTTCCACTTTCATTCATTTATCTAATTTTCTTAATTTCTCTTTTTTTATATATATGAAAGAAACTCTGTTGTGTGTATGTAGCACATTTTTATTACCTGCTAACCAGCTGATGGCTATCAGAGCTGATGCCATCTACTAACTACCGTGAAGAAGTCTACAGTGAACACGGATACACAAATATATCTTTAGTAGGATGTAGATTTATCACAGTTCATACTTAGGAATTGTGTAATATGGTAGATCTAGGAGTTTGTTTGTTTGAACTTCTAAACTAATGTAACTATTCCTGGTTTCATTCCCACCAATAGCATATAAGGATTCCCATTTTCCCATATTATGCCAGTATTTGTTGTTATTTCATTTTTTATGATATCCATTTTGGCTGAGGTTAGACTGAGTCTTCAAGTAGGGTCAATCTACATTTCCTTGATGGCTAAGGATATTAAACTCTTTCATAACAACTTTCCAGTTATTTGTAATTCTTATTTTAGAGCTCTGTTTACATTCATAGCTCATTCTTTAATTTTCTCTTTTACTGGAATTTAGTTTAGTAAACATTTTGTATATTCTAGTTTTATCCTATATTCTGTATATATCCAGATGTATAGTTGAAAAATATTTTCTTCAATTCTGTGGGCTAGAATCAGAGAATTTAAATTTTAACTCAATGTTATAAAAATGAACAGTACATACTAACATTTATATTCAATAAAAATAGACTTATTCAAACCAGAGAATTAACCCATAGTGCTAAACATGGAGAAGGAACAGGGTTGGTGATATTCTATTTGTGTGTTTTTTCTTTCTCAACTAAAAAGGCTTAGATTAATAAAATAAAAATGTCACTATTTTATTTGTGATTAGATGGGTTTCAGTAATATTATATTAGCCTTACAGAGTTTGAAATGTGTGGAAGATTCTCAAGAAGCCAACTTGAGAGGAAAATAATAAATATAAATTATTAATTTTTCTCAAGCCAAATTCTTTCTAATTACTTACGTATATACTGACTTATTCATTATTTTTTATTGATGACTGTATTAATTATTTCTCTGTTGCTATGATAAAACATCAGGACCAAGATAGAATAATTAATATGAGTTTTTTTCTTTTTCTTTGATTATTTATTGTTATACATGAACACATAAATTTATGCACAAGTACATGAGTTATTTTGTGTGTTTAAATGCATATGATTTCAGGGCTAAGAATGTTGTGTTGGTTATACAGGTAGAGGCTCATTCCCAGGAGAGGATAATTCCCCTTGGCCAGCAGTCATTACTTACAGTAGTTCTTTCTCTAGGAGTTGGACCTTGTAATATTTTTTTATTATTATTATGAATAAAGTCATTTTTTAAATCCATGTATATCCTTGTTTAAGATCTCTTCCCCCTTCCACCCCTTCCAGAGGTCTAGGGTTCTATCAGTGCCAAGGTGGGGAATTATGATAACCAGCAGGCCAGCATGGCACTGAAGGAGCATCTGGGAGCTTACATCTTTATCCATAAAAAGAAGTTAGAGAGAAACTAGCTTAAAATGGCATGTTTCTGTTGAAATTTCTTAGTGACATTCTACCTTTATGAAAGTCACATCTAAACCTCCTCATGTAAGCACCAACTGGAGAACAAGTTTTAACATGTTTGAGACTTATAAGTGGGATCCTCTCATTAATTCCACATTACCACCAAAATCACTCACAGTACAATATGCCAATAGAATGGTCAAATGATTTAGATATTAAAATGGCGTGTGATCTGTGGTGATATTTTGTGTATCCTCAAAGAAATAAAACTTGTCTGAAGATCAGAGAGCAGAGCAAGCCACAGAATTAGTCATAGAGGTCAGGCAGTGCTGACAAACATCTTTAATTTTAGCACTTGGCAGGCAGAGATTCAGATGGATCTCTGTGAGTTCAAGGCCACCCTAAACTATACAGGATTAATCCAGTCTGAAAGAAAAACAGAGCCAGGCAGTGGTGACACACACCTTTAATCATAGCACTAGGAAGGTTGATACACAAAGTGATATGCTGTGTACAGAAAGAAATATAAGATGGGAAAAGACAGGAGTTTGCCCTTTCTCTTTTAGGCCAAGGACTCAGAGGCATTGTCTCAAAACCTGGAGACAGAATCTTTCCTTTTGACCTGTTGAGCTAAGAAATGGCTGTGGCTTGTTCCTCTGCCTCTCTGAGCTTTATCTCAATATCTGGCTCTGGGTTTTTGTTATAAGACCAAGAAAAATTCATGTGACAGTAACCTACCAGAAACATATCATTTTTATACAATTATAGATGGTAGGGTATTCCATGAGATGATTATGAGCTACTAAGAATTGCCAAGAAAATAGCAACGATGAATAAGGCTGTCTGTAATTCTCAGACCCTGTCCTCTATTTCTCCTAGTTGGTTTGACAATCCCTTCTAGCAAGAAGCCCTTGCTGAGTCCTTACCTTCAACCTACTCTCAAGATTACTGTATGTAGGCATTATGGGAAACACTTGTAATGCCAGTAGATGGAAGCCCAAAGTCTAAGTTCCTGAGTTCCACACAAGTTGCAGTTATATAGCCGGACTCAATCCCACCCAAAAAAAGAAACAAAATCTAGGAATGTATCTAATATGTGCAAGGCTCTAAGTCTGACCTGATGTCAACACACACGCATACACACACACACACACACACACACACACACAAAGAAGAAGAAGAAGAAGAAGAAGAAGAAGAAGAAGAAGAAGAAGAAGAAGAAAATAAGAAAAAGAAATATTCTTTGTGTAGGGTTGAGGCCTTAAGCCAAATGGTCATTCCTGAAACATACATACAAGTATCATTACAAGGACTAAGCAAAGTATATTTATGCACATAAAAACATAAGTGTTTAGACATATACACACGTAACAATAAATAACGAAAGAGTAGTCATCTATGAATTTGAAAAAAGAAGGGTATATGAAAGGGTTTAGAGAAAAAAAGGAAAGGAGCAAATGATGTATTTATATAGTAAACTCAAAAATAAAAGAAATAACATTCATTGTATATAAATGGTAGTTATTCTTATTTAAAGTTTTCTTAATTATATTTTAAACACTTTAAATATTTGATTAGATTCTCAAAATCCTGACACTGAGTAAATATGTATTAATGCACTAGCTGAATGTACCTAGCATCATTATACTGGAAGCATCAGTTCCAATTTTAGTAATTGTTACTTTTGTGTCTTCTTATGACCCACTAAATTATAGTTTCAGAAATAGTCCCTAATCATTATTTATAGTCAGGTTTTAATCTATGGCTGTTCTTTTTCAGACGGTAAGATTATGATGTGAATGTAAATAATAGTACTGCTGTAGATTCTTAAATTTTTTCATATGCCACAGTAGTGGCAGATTGTGTTGTGTTTCATTAAATTATAGCAAAGTGTCTACCTATCTCAGACTGTTATATTGTTGTTATTCTTCCTAGAATTTCACTGTTTAGTAGAAATTACAAGGAAGACAAAGTAAGATAGTAGTTTTTAGAAACTAAAGGAGGTAAAGTTGGTGATGGTTCCACTGATGGCTTTATCACAGTCTGAGGAAAATTTATAATCCTGAATCTGTTTTAAAACTGACAAACAGGATAGATATGAGGACCAAATAATCCAGAGTATTAAGCACTTAGCACACTATCTGGGCATATGCATATAAAGAGCTGAAATCCAAGCTGAAATTTCTTGCTGTTTACTATCTAAAATTTTACTATTGCTTAGATATTGTAAAAAAAAAAAAAAAAACGGTACTAAGAAGCTGTATACCTAACAGTGTTTATATCTTGTGTTTCATAAGGTTAATTTCACATTAATAGATTATTTCAATCTGAAAAAATATGTGTTTTTGTTGTTATTTTAAAAACAGAATTTTTGAAAAAGAAACAACAGTGTTCATCAGAGGGCAGTACAATTGTTCTGAAATATTTTGCCTACATTAACTACTTCTCTAATGAAAGAAATGTGTGTATGTGTGTTACACAAGCTTCCCTCAGTAGAATTTCAGCCCATGGATATTGTAGATTAATATATCACTAGTTAATGAGGAATAATGGCAATTAAAATATTGATGAGACAAAAAATAGAAAGATCTCCCATGTTCCTGGGTAGGTAGGATCAACGTAGTAAAAGTGGTAATCTTACCAAAAGCAATCTACAGATTCAATGCAATTCCCATCAAAATTCCAACACGAATTTTTACAGACCTTCAAAGAACAATACTCAATTTTATTTGGAATAACAGGAATTTCAGGATTGCCAAAACTATTTTGCTCAACAAAAGAACGTCAGGAGGCATCATCATCCCCTAATTTTAAGCTATACTATAGACCTACAGTAATAAAAATAGCCTGATACTGGCATAAAAACAGAATTGTGGATCATTGGAATCAAATTGAAGACCCCGACACTAACCCACACACCTATGAACACCTGATTTTTTATAAAGAGGCCAAAAATATTCACTAGGAAAAAGATAGCATCTTCAACAAATGGTGTTGGCATAACTGGATGGTAGTATGTAGAAAAATGCAAATGGATCCAAACCTATCACCCTGCACAAAAGTCAAATCCAAGTAGATCCAAGACCTCAACATAAACCCAGCTACACTGAATTTGATAGAAAAGGAAAAACCTGCCATGAGATATGTTTTAAATGGGGTTTATTTTGTGAAAATCACTTACAAAACAGAGACAGTTTTAAGAGAAAATGAAAGGATAAGGTTGCAGTGCAACAGAGTATTTCTAAGGAAAACTCCTCATCCCCACACCATACGTCCGAACTCCCGCGCAGCTGGCCCGAACTGCGCACCCAGTCGGGAACTCTCGCGAGAGAATGCGGCTTCCTGTCCTGGTCCTCTCCCTCGAAGGTCTACTTCCGGAATCCTTTCCAGTTAACCACACCCCGCTCATCTCCAGTCCTCTGATGCGATCGCTCACATATATAGTTCCTGATTTCCCGCTACATGAGAAATACCCTCCAACATGTTGGCACAGATGACCACTTCCTAAATATAACTCCAGTGGCACAGACACTAAGAACAACAATCAATAAGTGAGTCCTACTGAAACCGAGAAGTTTCTGTAAGGCCAAGTACACAGTCAATAAAACAAAACGACAGCCTACAGAATGGGAAAAGATTTTCAACAATCCTACAAGTGACAGAGGATTGATCTCTAAAATATAGAGAGAGCTCAAGAAACTAGAGCCCAAAACCTTAAATAACTCGATTTAAAAATTGGGTTCAGAATTAAAAAGGGAATTCTCAGCAGAAGAATTACAAATGACTGAAAGACACTTGAAAAAGTTCTCATCATCTTTAGCCATCAGAGAAATGCAAATCAAAACAACTTTGAGATACCACCATACACCTGTCAGAATGGCTAAAATTCAAACACAGATGACAGCCTATGCTGGAGGGGATGCAGAGCAAGAGGAATACTCTTCCATTGTTGGTAGGAGTGTAAGCTTGTTCAACCACTCTGGGATGCAGTATGGTGGTTTCTCAGAAAACTGGGAATCAATCTCCCCAAGGATCCAGCAATACCACTTCTGGGTATATACCCTAAAGATGCATAGTCGCAGTGCAAAGGCATTAGCTCAACTATGTTCATAGCAGCATTATTCATAATAGAAAGAACGTGAAAACAACCTAGATGCCCCTGAACTGATGAATGGCTTAACAAACTGTGGTACATCTACACAATGGAGTACTACTCAGCAGTAACAAAAATTGATATCCTAAAATTTGCAGACAAATGGTTGGATTTGGAGAATATCCTTCTGAGTGAGGTATCACAAACCCAGAAAGATAAGCAGGGGATGTACTCACTCTTTAGTGGACTTTAGATAAAAATCAAAAATACTCAAACTCCAAACCACAACCACTGAATAGCTTGGGATCAGAAGTAACTTAAGAGAGACATTCAGGGAGTCTCCTAGGAAGAGAAAATAGAAAAGATTTCCTTCACTAATTGGAAGCATAAGAGACCACAACCAATAAGAAGTGCGAACAAATCATGAGAGAAGGAGATGATTGAGTGAGAGGAACAAGAGGAGGAAGAAAAAAAAGAGATGGAGATCTTAATAGAGGAAGCCACTGTGGAGTTGGAAAAAGATCAGGTGCTAGGGAAACCTCCAAGAACTCACAGAATGTCCCTGCTGAGGACACAAACCAACAGTGAAAGTGTTGCCTAAATAGGACTTCCTCTATAATCAAATGAATAGTCACCATAAGTGTCATCACAGAATTTAAATCCAACAATGAATAGAGGTAGAGGCAGAGATATATGGCTGAGCACTGTGCCGAGTCCCTGGTTCATCTGATAGCAGGGGAGGAGATTCTATATGAGCAAGGGGATAGGGATTATGAGAACAATTCTCACATTGATGGCTGGCTGGAGCTCTGGAGAGCTCACTGAATCAAGAACAGCCACCATCAGGAAAAGGAACTAGGCCCTGCAACAATAGACAATAGTCTAATGACATAGGCAGTATGTGGACCTTCAAGGGGAAGGATCAGTCTGTGTTTCTTTGTGTGGACTGGCACTTCTGAGCCCATTCCTTCCAGAGTAACATCTAACCCACTCTTGATATTAAGATGAGGAAATTTGCCTGGAGTGAATGCTGAGCTAATCCACTTTGTGACTTCTTGTCCTTTCTGGGGAGGGGATGGGGGGATGGGGAAGAGGGAGGCTGAAGGCTGATAGGGAGGGGTCAGGATGGGGAAGGGAGTTGGAACAAGGGGATACATGGATATAAACTTGCTTACTCTTTAAAAATAAATAAATAAAAAGTTTTAAAAATTGATTAGAAATATATAGACTATTTAAAAAATAGACTAAAAATGCTTTACAAGATTTTATCACTTGTAGCATAAACCACCAAATCATTCAGCAACTTATGACTAAATTATTTTGTTTTGACAGAACAATATTTAATACAAATTAGGCTGAAAAACAGCATCAAAATAGATTCACTCTGCTAATGTTTTTATTAAAGAAAATCATTGTGAATTGGTGAATTGGGTCATCTTATTAGTAGTACAAAATATAAGATATCAATTTCAATGTTTTTTTTAACTCACATTGTATTTTGAAATACATCCTGGTGCTCTAGCTATCTATTCAGAGAAGTAATTAGAAATAAAATATGGACCTGCATCCTCAACGCAATTTTAGTTTCTATTAATGTTTTTAGGAATAAATAAGGCAATCCAGCTTATTGCCCTTTAAATTATTAAACATATATTTTTTTTACTCCTCACTGAAAATTTGGTCAAGTAATTTATTGGGGCTTCAGAGTTACTCAATATCTAGACTATCCCAAACTGGTAACAGAAATGAACCTTGATCTAGAAGTCATTTAGTCTTCTATACATCATAGCATTAATTAGTCCTATAAAAAAAGTATTCTTAGAAGCTGATGTTCCACATACTTCTGGGGAAAACACAAATAAGTATTCGATATTTGTGTTTTCATTTCATGTTTTCAAGTTACTTTAATCTTGGATCACCAAATCTCTGAGTTAGTATGTGAAAACTAGAAATGTCATTTCCATTAAAAAGTGAACTTGTGTGTATTTAATTAGCTTTTTTGTTGTTGTTGTTATTGGAATGAAATTATTGTTTATTTCTTCTATTGAAAATGGATTGTTTTCTCTTATAATAAATTCTTAGTTTCTCTTTCTACCACTCTGAGTTCTCCCCCACTTCCCCTACCATTTGGATCCATTCCTTTTCTGTCTCTCACTAGACATTAACCAGCTTCTAAGAAATATAAAATATTTAAAAATAAAATGCAACATGATAAAGCAAAAATAATTACATCAAAGTTGGAAAAGGGAAACCAACAGAAGGAAAAGAGTCCAGGAAAAGACATGCACATTAAAGACTAACTCATTCTACACTCAGAAGTCCCATAAAAGCAATAAACTGAGAGCCACAATGTATATGCAAAGAGTCTGGTGCAGACCAGTGCAGGCCCTGTGTTTGCTGTCTCATTCTCTGTTAGTTTGTATGAACTTTAATTCTGTTGATTTAGAAGGCTTTATTTTCCTGGTCCTCTCTGGCTCTTAGACTTTTTTTTTTCCTTTCTCTTCTGCACAGGTTCCCTGAGCTCTAAGGGAGAGCATTTGATGGAGACATCCCAATTATATCCAAAGGTCTCTCTCTTTATAATGTCTGGCTGCAGGTCTCTATATTTCTTCTCATTTGCTACAAGAGGAAGCTTATCTGATGAAGGCTGAATAGGACACAAATCTATGAATACAGAAAAATATCATTATGAGTCACTTTATTCTTACTTTTTTTTAAAGAATAGTAGTATTTGGTTTTACTTTAGGTCTCTGGGCTATCTATTCTATCTATTCTAGTATTTGGAATGGGTTCTACCTTAAAGAGTAGGTCTAAAGGGTAAGTTTTAATTAAATATCCTTTTAGGTAAAATATATTTTACTACCAATTGTCATTGGAGCTATAAAAGAGATACCAAAAGTGTCCATTCCTGTCATCAGCATAGAATTCACAATTTAATTATATTTATGAACAGTTATTAGTTATGATCATGGCTAACATCTTTACTGAGGGAGTATAAATTGTTAAGACATGGTGAATAAGCTAATGTCTCATGGACTGGAACACTGGAGACTATGAATGATGGGTGGGGCAGAGGCAGAAGCTAAAGTATGAGAAGGGCATCCCAGCCACTGTTGTCTTTATCTTCAAAAACAGGACTCCAGAGGAAAACAGAAAACACTATCAAGGCCCATTCCAAATGTAGTTTATTATGATCAATTTTTTTATGAGAGTGGCTCCAGATGCTCTCTGACTCCCTATGAAAATAGTTTACCAAAACATTTCTCCAAGATACGTATCATACCTCATACTGTAATTTTTATCTTACATTTCCATGCTGTTTATCATCAACAGTATTGCAGACATTCTTACAGAATAGAACAATAAAAATCCTTGGGTCCTTCCTAAAGCCACCTAGCACACCACTGGCTGGCTTCTCCAAGTGTTCTTCATAGTTTGGTTGCTATAGCACTATAATTTCTTTATATAATAGTCCTTTTGAGGATGTGTGTGTGTGTGTGTGTGTGTGTGTGTGTGTGTGTGTGTGTGTGTATGATGTTGGCGCAGATCTCTGGAGAACCCTAATAAACCTCCATCATCTTCCTCTTGGACTTTGTCACTTGAGCCTTCATTGATCCCTTACAACCTATTTCTACATAGAAGCTAAAATTATCTTTCTCAAATGTCAGCTTCCATTTTTCATATCCATGGGTAATTCTATACTTGTTGACCAATATGAGCATGCCTTTGTCAGCTATCTAGCTTTACCTCTTCTGTTCTTAGATCCCTTTTAACTCAAAGACTCCTACTTTCATCCTTGACCAATTTCCAACTCCTAAAACACTGGACTAGGCTTCAACAGGCTGAATCTGGCTCATAATATCTATAAGAATATACACAATTCCAGGATTCAAAGAACAGTGAATGGATGTAATAACCTCATAATCAAATAAATATCTGATGCTTGTTTTTAGGGATAATTTATGCTTAATCCAGGTGTCAAAATAATTTTATGACTTGTATCTCATTTGATTGTTGGGCCTTTTTCCCCAAATATATTCTAGGTATTTAATCATTACCCCAACAAGTTCCAAAGACCTTCATCTGCATGTTGGAGAGTGTCTGGGAGAAATACAGGATTACATGCTGAGATCCTGGGTCAAGTTCTTACCTAGGTTAGTCTGTCCCCAGATCCTGGGAAGTTTTTGCTCCAGAATTATCTTGCTGCCCAGACTCTGGCTTAGAAGACTTTCCAGACAATTTTTGGGTTCTCATTAAATGAGTCACATATGTGAGATCCAGCTCAGTACCCAGCTCCTGGTGGAGGCCCTTAAATATTAATGCATTTTTTTTTTGCTTCTTCTGGTATATGGTCCTGCTCTTTTGAGCTTATTCCTCAAAATATGTACTTTATTTCTACAGGCACATTAGGTCTCAGTGGGTCATTCCACTGAGTACGGCTTTGCAACAAAATAGAGTAGTGGGTGTTACTAAGAATAAATGCTAGCATTTTTATAACCAATTTTGACAGGCAGGAGCTGTACCATACTCCAAATAAAATTATTACAAAAGCTCAAATCCTGCTTGTTAGGCATATTTGACTTGGGCTTTATAATCATCTGAGGGATGTCATCATACTTTCATTACTACATTGGGCTTGATTGTCAGGGGACAAAACGTATCCCCTATTCACTCTGCCACCTCTTGCTTTGCTAAATAACCTACATGATTAGAAAAAACAAATTTATTCCTAATTCTTATTTTTAAGCACAAAAGGCTTTACTCCTTCCTTCTGAGTTTAAAACAGACATTTGTTTTTCAGTGTCTGTACCTGAGAACATGTCTTGCTTGTGTTTAGATTATATTTAGCCAACCATTCCTAGACATTTTTGACTCAGACATTTCCCAGGAATGAAAGGAAACAAGCCTCTCATTACTTGGAGAAACAGGAGAGCAGGATTTTCTCATTTTTGAACAGAAGTGACCTTCTGAAGATTAGCCTTATCTTTAGACAGAGGAAATAATAGTTGTTTTCCATTTATGGTAAATATAAGAGCAGAAGGTGTGAAAATCTGCATTATTCACAAAGATCTCTTTCTAAATGCATTTGGAAAAGATTCGAGAAGCAGATGTCGAAACTATTAAACCTTTTGATTTAATGATGTTCTAGCTAAACTGTGATTGCTAACATTACCTAATATAGTGAATCCTCATGTTTTTCCTAGGCAGTCACTGTGTAATGGTTTTCTAGTCATTCAAAGTAGCATTTTATTTTATTTTATTTTATTTTTTGTCAAAGCAAGAACTCATTTTATTGCATCAGTCTGGGACTTATACATGGCTGCGAGAGGGGAGTGGGAATCTTGGGATAGGGTAGGTGGGGTGGGGGAAAAGGGCCAATAGTATGTTAGCAGAGGCTAGGCAGAGGCGGTCTTAGGTCAGGCTATGCTGAGTCACTCACATGTGGAGTTTATGGCCAGAGACAGGTCACCAAACTCTAGGAAGGCTTAGGAATTTACACTGGGCCTCAACCCCGTGGCCTCAGAAGGGCCCAACATCTCCCTCTTCTGTTTTTGTTAAGACATGGCCCCTGTCTTAGGTTGTCCCCACCACGGGGATCTTACCGGTCATTGAGTACCATGGATCAAGTAAGGGGGAGGTTTCCTACTCCATGACCTGTCTTAGGTTGTTTCAGCCCACCTGAGATCTTACCCATCATTGGTCAGATGGAAGGCACAAGAGGGGTTTTCATCAGAGGGCAACCAGTTATGTGAGAAGTCAGGTGCCTGAGTAGCTAGTCTCTGATAGAGTACTTCCATTTGATTAATTTTAACTGCCTCTAGCTGTTGTTGAATAAACTGTGTGATCTCATTGATCACACAAGGCCCAATGGCAAGGATGAGGATAAGGAGAAGGAAGGGTCCAAGTAGGGGAAGGAAGTAGGGTAAGAGTCCATTGAAAGACCCCCACCCCTAAACAGCCTGACCAGTGTAAATTTTCCAAAAGGCCAGTTAGCAAGAGTCAACCTGAAAGCAAGTCGCCAATAAATCCAGGAACTGCCAGTTGGAGGCCATCAGGAACAGATAAGGAAGGTGACAGGAGAGCAGAAAGTGCTGGGATTGGCTACAGGAGGGCGGAAAGTGCTGGGAGTGCTTAATCTTAACCCAAACCAGATGTTCATGGTTTTTCCAGGACCCCATCAGAACAAACAACCTTGCTGCCCCTTAGCTGAACTTTGTATATGATTTACAACCTTGCCCCTTAGATGAACTTTGTGCATGATTTAAAGTAACCAATAAGATATATGTCGCTATTTTTTTTAAACTTTTTATTTATATACTTATTTGCCTTGGTGTTTATGTTGCTATGTTTAAGCTTGATGAAATCCCCTTTCCCTATAAAAGGGGACTGCTTTTTGTGCCCGGTGTGCTCAGTTTGCAGAAGCTGCTGATCGCCCGCAGGCGCCTGTGTGAATAAAGAATCTCTTGCATCCAGTAGTCTGCTGTCGGTTCTTGGGCCGGAGTCTCTGAAGGTCTTTCATCCATGAAGGCCCGTCCACAGGGGATTGTCTTGAAGATCTCTCTGTCTCTTCTCTAGGTCTTCTTGGCATAAAAACAGCACTTTTCCTGCAAAAACAAGCAAAGACCCCCCCCTTTTCCACAGTTAGTAGATCTAACCCTCTCCTATTTTGGAGAACTACATTAGCTAGAGAGTCTAATTGACTCTGAAGATCAAGAATGGTGCTGTAGAGGGCCTTCACAGCATCAATTAATCGAAGAGATAATTTTCTAAAGAGATGTGAGGACAGGCCAATTCCTGTGGCCCCTGTGGCAACACCTGGGGTGATCCCCAGTCCCATGAGGAGTGGTATTATTTGAATAGCTCTTTTGGATCTTCCTCCTATATAGTCAAAGGAGGGCACAGGGACATCCTTGTCCCTGCAGATGATGTCTACATTAGGGACCAGAACGGCAGGGGCACAAAGGCCTGTCCACTTCTTAGGAAGAAAGCCATAGGCCTTTCCTCCTCCACAAACAAGGACTGTTCCAGAAGACAGGCAATATTGAGTGGGTGAAACAGTTATGTTTCGATCACAAAAGGAAAGAGGGACAAGGCCCACATCTATACTGCTATTATTAGGGGAAGGTGGAGCCCACACACACAAATTAAAGGGTAGTGTGGGGAAAATCTGAGTAGCAATGGGAAGCATGAGAGAGCAATTTTGTGAATTAATAGAGGCCTTGTTAGGAAGGGTAACATTGACAGGTAGAGCTAATGGTCTTGGGGATCCCGATCTGAGACAAGGCCAACAGTCCTCCACATGGGAGAGGTTAGACTGATTGAGCATGGAAAAAATCATATATCATATCAAGAAGGGAATCTGTTTGGTGGTCAAGTGAGAGACACCCCGACTTTTAGGGAGGGCAATAGGATGGTAATTGAGCTCTGGAAATTGTGCTAGGATGAGCTTTTCTATTTGGTATAGGACCTGTAGATCCCGAGCCTTGTCCTGGACTCCTCCATTATCAGAATAACATATAGGAGTCTGGAGATTCCAGCTGACAAATTGTCCAGGGATTCCCCAGCAGGACTCAGTGCCCCGCTGTGTGCCCTCCAAGGCAGAACCAAAGGTCCCTCCATAGCTAACACCGTTCTTGATGGCAACCCAAAAGGTTTTGTTATCGGACCCGCAAGCACATTGGTGTACTGCTGAATAGCAGGCAATATGCATGGTCTGATAATATGAGGTGCAGGGTCCTGGTTGCCATTTACTGTGGGGATGACTTGGTTATTTATGCATACCCACTTGTTGGATCAGGAAACCATGGATTGATAAAGTTATATGCCACTTTGTTACCACAGTCTGGTTGAATGATGAGCTCACCCTGCCTTTTGTGTGAGGCTGAGAATGTTCCCCCACCACAGTCACAGTAGATTTTATTTGTGGGACTACAAAAGAGTGTACATTTGTGCAGCTGAATAGCAGGCTGAGTACATAGTCTGGTAAAAGGTGGTGCAAGGGCAAGGCTCTGGATTGTAGTCCACCAGGGGTATAATTTTTTTGTACATATTTACTTATTAGATAAGGAGACTAGGGATCCAGAGGTATCAATTAGATTAATGACAATCTTAATGCCACAGTCTACCTGGTGGATGAATCGCCCAAGTACGGGCAAGGCCTTATATGTCCCTCCCAGGAAATCAAAGGGCTTTCTTATCTGGTTGGCCAGAATGGCCTTGGCATCCTCTGAGTTCCAAAATCCTCTATCACTGGTCTGGGCAGTTGTTATCGGCACCAGGATGAGTGGCAGCATCCACGTCTGATTGTTCCTGAGGGAGAAGCAGAAAGGCAATTCTCAGGGGTAGGATACTCCCTGGAAACATTATTATCATCATCCCCTTCTTGGGGTAAGTATTTAAGATCTCTGGCCCAGATGGGCCTCTTTTCATTTTTGTAGGATAGACACATCCAAACCCTCTTCCTGCAGTGAGGAGTGGGTCTGGTCCCCTGTAAGCCCCAGTCAATGGATCTATTACCAAATAGAACTGTAGGTAGCTGATGAAGACCAATTTTTTTAAAGGAGACAAGTATCTATATTCTCTAGAAAAATGTAAAAGTTAGGGTAGACAATGTCTTTTGCAATTGATCATGTGGGGGTAGGGACACCCCTTTTGTTTTTGTAATTGAGACTTAAGAATTTGGTTATTTTCTTTTTTTATTTCTTTTACTATGGCCTGGCCCCTGCAATTATAAAGGATGCCAGTGGAATGGGATCTTCCAGGTTGTAGAAAGTCTAAAAAGGCCTTGCTAACAAAGCATGATCCATTATCTGTTTTAATTTGGTCAGATAAACCAAGGATGGCAAAGCTTTGAAGCATGTAGCTGATAGCATCTTTGGATTTTTCTCCAGCATGTGTTGAAGGTACCCACAGTAAGATGTGGATAAGCTTGTTAAACTTTCCAAATAGAAAATAATGTATGGCATCAATCTGCCAGAGATAATTGGGTCGAAGCCTTTGGGGTTTGCGTCCCACTTGGAGGTCCTGACCAAGGAAGTAGGCCAGAGACCAACAGGGGATGCACCTCCTCTTGGTTGCCATTGGGATCAGCCTGGGGCAATTAACTGGTTAGGCTGATTTTTCTGGAATTAACATCGAAAAGTCTGGCCACTTCCTCCCCATGCAACACACACACACACACACACACACACAAACACACGATAGGGTAGAGGCACATAGGAGGCATGGAAGGGGCCAGTAGAAGATACAAGGGATGAGGGGCCCCTTCGAGGACCACAAGGAGCCACCAAAGGGGTCGAGGTGTGGGCCTAGGTCAGGCACGGGCCACACCTGCACCACCTACACGTGGGATTCAACCTGGTGGCTCGTCATCAGATCTTTCCTGCTCCCTGTTCCTCCTGACCCCTCTACCTAGGCTCTCTCTTCTCTTTTCCCCACCCTTTTTAAGGGTAGGGACCTGCCCTCTATCCCAGGAGGGCTGTGGTGGAAAGCAGCCCAAGGCAGTGATGGTTAGAATGGCTCCCAGAGAATTTCTCCCCTCTCCAAACATGTTCCACAGATCAGGGTCTTTGCCCTGCTCCAGGTGTTCCAATCAAAATAGCTGTTATCAGGAAGCCATGGAACAATCCCAAGGACTTTCAGAGTACTCACCAAAATAAAATCCATAGACATAGAATACAAGCTCTACCATAACAGCCCTATGGGAGTAGCACAGATATATTTGTGCTACTATACTAGATACAGATCTGAAGTTTCTGAAGTTTCTTTTTATCACAAAGCTCTCCACTCTGACATAGTAATGAAATATAAATTTTGCAACATAATATTTTCACATAGAATGATACAGTTGGACATACTGTGCTTCTATAATATATTGGTTGCATAAACAGTACAAAATGTTGGCATCTTGTTTTTCTGTCAGTTGAACAAATTTCTTCTTTTATGAAAATGCTAGCCTGCATGTCTCCTCCGAATGCCCTACCATTTTAACTAGGGAACTAGAGAAATTCCTTTCTTACCCATTGTTCCTGTCTCATTTGAGCCATAATGACTGGCTTGACGCTCCTGTCACAGAAATGATATTTGGTTCTGCCCTGTCATGTGGATAGCATTTTTTTCTCCATGCCCAAGCCACATTAATTTTTTCTTATGCTCATAAGTAAGCCAATTAGAAGGCAAGATGAATAAACTCTCGCTACATTCAGGAAACAAAACAGCAAACTGCTTACTCACGCTGCACTAGCAAATTAAATGAGAAGAAAATCCTGATTACACTAGAAGGTAGGGTGAAATTTTAACAACTGGCAGGAATTCCTGAGAGTGTAAATACTCTAATTTTGTACCTGGCCCAAATATGTCAGGAGCGATCTACCTTTCACATTTGAAGCAGCACTCCATCTAACTGTGGAATGGAGTGGGTTGCATTTGAAGTCAAGTTCTTAAATAAAACTTTTTTTAACTGCTTAAGGCTCTGCCTTCCCACAGTACATAAGACCTTACTTTTTCTTTTTTCCATATGAACATTTTCATCGCCCACACTTCCCTGCTTAGTATGTGTTAAGAAAAATAGATTCCTTTTCTAAGGTATCTTTGGTTCAAATTTAAATTGGTAAGAACCAGGTCTGTTCAAATTTTTTTCCCTACTTGGCAGTCTGAAACTAATTACTTGATGCAGAAAATAAAGCAAGTAAAATAGACCCATGACATCATTCTTTTTAGACACCACCTTCTCTCTCTCTCACACACACACACATACATTCACTAAATCAGAACTACAGAATACTCTGAGAAAGTATGTGTGGAGGCAAGCAATTGCTGCACATAGTGTTCTCTGCATTTTCACTATGCTGATGTAGCTTAATGTCCTTAAATTTAGGTGTCTAGGGCTTGCTTTTCTGAAACCTGCATCAGAGATGGGCAGTGAGTACCTGTGGCATCTATCTCTGAGTGTATTTACCAGATAAGAGAGAATTCTATTGAACCCAATTTACTATATATTTTATTAAATTTGTAATAAGTTTAATAAATTGTCAGCTTTTCCAAGGTTTTATTCATTAAACTATTTGATTCTTTAAAAACATAATTGTTTCTGTGTTATATATAATTTTTATTTCTTTTCCTCTTATGGGTATTCTTATAGGCCTTTCCACACATATATTGTCCTAGGGACTGCAACTACTCAAAAAGTAATGACAGCTAAAGTCTACATTTGAATATTTGCAAAAAATAGCAACTCCTGCTATCAAAGATTATTTAATGTTTGTTATGAGTTTGTACATCTTCAAATTATTAAGTACTGGCATACTATTTAATTTAAGATTAGTGATTCTTAAGATCCAGAAATATTTCTATTTCTCTATGCCTTTTGCCCTCAAATTTTGAAAATATATTCTATTTCAGACAAAATCAATAATTTTATGATGTTTATCAGTGTCTAATATCTGCTATTGCAAAAAGCAGAAAAAACTGTGACATATTTGATCACATAAACAAGAATTCATTTATATTAAATTATCTTATTTCTTTCTTCATCAGGACTTTGTCTTCATCTCTGTCTTTTCATCAATTTATAAGCTGCAAGACTGATAGAAAACAAGACCATTATGACGTTGTGTAAAATCTATGATTGCTTTTTGTCTGTAAGAGGACTCAGAGTGAAGCTTGTCCACCTGTGCCTATGCAAACCTCTAGGAAATGAAACTGTGGTTGTATGTGTTGCTTGTATAGATGTCACTCAACCAGAGCCATGAATTTGGGTTCATAAATTTTCCATTTTATTTTGTCAGTAAGGTAAGATGTCTTCAGTTTATCTTGTCTTGTTCAATATGTAAAATTTGTTGCATCCATAATGGCCAAATAATGTAATATTTTATAAAGCACTCAATGCCATAAACAGGACAAAAACAAAAGAGGAATAATTAAAGAAGTATGGACCTCAGGGTAAATGTATTACAAGTTTTAATAGGCTATATTGGAAGACTTCAATGTGAAAAGAATATTTTTAAGAAGACTTTTTAATTATCACTCATTACAGCAAATGCAAAGTTAATACAGAGACACATATGTAGAGGAAAATATACAAATTGCCTGGATAGTTGAGTATAGGTAAATTATTAGATGTTCATCAATCTCTAAGTTTAAAACTGACTTTTTAATATTCTAGTATATGAGAACAAGGAGCCCATAGACAATATGTTCACCATTGACCATGGCTGGCCATGTCACTCATTTTCAGAAATGAGTTTTCACTAAAGAAAGTTACGATGTTGAGTTGACCTCAAAAGTCTAAAAATTGATATATTCTTTGAATAATTCCACACTTGAAAAGTAGGATGAAACAAAGTAGATTTATTTGTTCATTTGTTTGTTTTGCTATATCCCCTAGCACAAAACCACTTACTTATGTATTTAAAGACAGAATAATCTTCTTTATCTCCATTTTGAATACAGGTTTTGATGATAGAATCTATTCCCATGGGAACTCTTTGGAACCTCATTTTTTTTCCAATTATAGATTCAGTTATCTGTTTTAATTTTAAAATGTTTTAAAGCATATATATGTAAAGAAAATATATTCAGTCCCTAGAAAAGTAAAATGAGAATCACAGTTACTAGAAATAGAGGTGAAATAAGCCTATTAGAAAATACATGTCCAGGATAAGAGCTTTGGCAATGCCTTGGTGGAACACGGCAAGCTCTACCTGAGGTTATATATATATATATATATATATATATATATATATATATATATGTAACATACCAACTTACTGTACCCTAGGAAAGGCTGCCTAGGTCATCTTTAACAAAGGATATGAGTTTGGTATGGTCAAATTTTATCTGTGAACCAAATATCATAGTGAATTATAATTTTCTACTTCAGGCCAGGCATTCACTGATATCTGAAAAGGACATCTGACAACCTAGAGATCGAATACAAAGTCTGTAACTATGGGTTTAACTAACTCAAAAATGAAACACAGAATCTTAGGACAGAAATTTCTGGGTAGAATAAGTTGGCTGAAGGGTTGAAACTGGCTATTGGTACCAGATTTGTACCAAACACAAGAAAAAATAGTGGGAAATTAAAGTCCTCTGTGCTGATTAATTTTATGTCAGCATGACAAAGTCATCTGAGAGGAAAGAACTCCAACTGAGAAAGTGCCCCATTTTCTTAATTAGTGATTGATATAGGAGGGCCTTGTCCATGATGAATGGTATCATCCTTCGGCTGCTGGTCCTGGGTTGTAAAATAAAGTGGACTTAGCAAGCCAAAGGGAGCAAGCCAGTAAGCAGCATCCCTCCATTATCTCTGCCACAGCTTCTGTCTCCAGGTTCTCATCCTGTGTATGTTCTTGTCCTGACTTCCTTTAGTGATGAACTATAGATGTGGAAACATAAAATAAACTGTTTACTTATTAACTTGGGTATGGTTGTGGTGCTTTTTCATAGCAATAGTAATCCAAACTGAGACTACCTTTTAGAAATGAGACTGTTTTAATCTTGGTAATAATTTTGATATAGAATCTTCTGGAGCAACTGCATGTGGATGGGCTGTATTGGTCTTTAAAGGTGGGCTTGTTGACTACAAGATGAGTTTTGACACAGTCAAATTTAAACTGTCTCAGAATAACTTGCCTCTTGGAAAGCTCTAGAAGGCTTCAGACTTCCAACTGCATACTGATGTGAATGGTAGTACTGAACTTGGAGGCTCTGTCTACCAGAAAGTTAATCAGAAGATTGATTCATTAGTAAACCTTGCATGGACAGCTGGCAACAACACTAACTTTGGCATCACTGCTGAAACTAAACTGGATTTTAAAACTTTTGCATGAACCAAAGTAAATAATACTAGTTTAATTGTATTGGGTTATATGCAGACACTCCAACCAGGAATCAAATTGATTTTCTTATTTTTAGTAGGTGAAAAGAACTTCAATGTTGTTGGAAGTTTCTGTACTGCCAGATACTCTCAAATACCCAGCAGCCACTTCTCAAATTATTGACTCAGAAGCTTAAAATTATACTAAATGCTGGGCCAGTAGCTCAAGCATATTACTAACTAACTCTTACACTTGAGTTAACCAGAGAGTAATGATTATCTATGTTTAGTACCAGCATAGTAATTCTTATCTATGTTTAGCTACATGGTGCTTGGTACTTCTTGGTACTTGGTCCAGCATTCCCATCTTGTATCTTCTGTGTCTGCCTGGCAATTCCTTCTTCTCTGGTTTTCCTCTTTGCAGAATTTTTCTAGTCTGGTTGCCCTGCTTATACTTTCTGTCTGACTATTGACCAATCAGGGTTTTATTAAACCAATATGAATGGCAAAACTTTGCAGTGTACAAAAGCATTATCCCACAGCACTTTAATGCAGGTTGTTAAAAGGTTGGATTGGGACTTGAACTGGAAGCTCAATGTGGATTGAATCTGGTCTTTGGCCTTAAAATTCTGTAAAATTTCAAGTGTAAACTTTATATTCTTCCAAAATATTGCAATACTTTTCATGCTAAAGTTCTTCCTAAAGGAAGTCCTTAAAAGCAAACCTGAAATTGTCATGTTTGTGCTACATTTCAGTTAAGTTTAAGGATGTTCCTCAGCAACAGTGTAGTGACATGTTAAAGGAGATGATGTGACACCCCATTTTATACATCTCATTCTGCATGCCCAACTCCACTTTTTTATGACCTGTTGTTATCTAAGTCTCCATACTGTAGTGAGACCATTGAGTTTGCAGCAGTGTAAAATAAACCCATCATATTTGAAAGAAAACACTCTTCTAAAATACATGCCTTCTCAAATGAATTACTTAATAGGGATGTAAACAGTCTATGAGTTGTTTATTTCTTTTATTTTAACTTCATCTTGATTATTTGACTAAGAAAAAAAATGTAGTATGAAAGTTTTCCAGTACATTGGAAAGTGAATTTTGAGCACACATTATACAGGTCTGTAAGAAGTTAGAACTTCAACAAGAGAAAACATGAGGTCCATCATAACAGAAAGCATACATAGTCATCAACATAATTACTATAGTTGCTAAATTAATATCTACAAATGTATAGGGTTGAACTGAAGAAAAGTTCCAAACTGTTTGGGCCAGTCTGAGCTCTGCTTCTCCTCCAGCTGCTTCAGTTCTTTACAGATCTCCTTATACCCTCCAACAAAAAAGGCTCCATTTATTTATTACATTGATTTAGGAAATACTGCAAATCATGAGTGTGAAAAATATGAGAGAAATTTTTCTACCTCTTGAAGTTTTCACTACCTGAAGTCTAGGGAAAGCATTTTCCTACTGTATCATGCTAGTGATTTACCACCTCAACTCTAAAATAAGATGTGTTGCTTCTGGATACAGAATATAATCTAGCCTTCTGAGCCTTTGCATCTTGTAAGAAAGGAAAGGTGTACATATTGAGACCTCTAGTCTTATTAAACTAAAACTTTTAACTTTCCACCATGTAATATGATTATATACATATCTATAATATGTATATATATATATTAAAAGTTGTACCAACTTTTGAAAATAAGATTGAATAATTTTCTCTTAATTGGTCTACTCATTATAAGTGTTCTATCAATGTTTATTTTCTTTGTGATGTCCAAAGAAATTCAAAAATTAAAAAACTTTCCTGGAAGCATTCCAGACATGAATTAATGCCATTTCAGCAAATTGGTAAATCAAAGTAGGTTTGGGATGATGTGTTTAAATTATGTTAGCTAAGTTTTAAATATCCTTTGTGCCTGGAACATGGAAGCCAAGTCAAGTACTTCAATCCAGGCAGTACTTTTCTGTTTCTGCAAACATTTTTGCTTCTTTTGCTCTTTTTTTTTTAGAACTGAGTCCACAATTGGTTGTAGAAAAAGCCATTTAACTGCAAAATCTCAGGGAACAGTATTGTTCTAAAATTGAAAGGAATAGTCTCTAAGGAGGCAAACCAAATATTGTGTGAAGAATTTCTCTCTAGTAATTGCTTTCATTTTCAGTTTCTTACAATTCAGCCCTCTTCAAGAATGTTTCCTAATACTTTCATTTATAATCTAAATGATGCCTCTGATTGCCTTCTCTGACCTGCCACTCATTCCTGACTCCCCATACAAGGGATCACAAATGCTAACATGATCAGAAAAGTGCATTCTCTGAATTTTGGTTCACTACAATGAACTAGTACTAGATGGAAGTAAACAACCATATTTTTCCTTGGGCATATTTGGGGTTTTTTTTTAATAGAAAGAGTAAAAATAATCTCGAAGAGACATGTTTCCACTGAGATATTAAAAGGTGTGTGAGTGTGTATGTGTGTAGTGTTTATTAGTCTCCCTCTGGCTGTTTGGTATTGCTGCATTAGGAGTTTTAATGTTCTACATTTTGTATTTAATTGAATTCCCACTGCAATATGTTTGAAGAGGTAAAGAGCTCACTCCCAATAAGAACTTATAATTATGGGCGTCTGAGGAGGAAGGGACCTTGAACAAGAATATACACAAATAGAAAATGTGACTTTACTCATAATAAACAACAACAACAACATCAACAACAAAAAAGAACTTACAATTACTTCAGAGTTTACTGAAGTAGTGTCATGTTGAGATGCACAGGGCAGGAAAGGTATGGCTGTTGCACTTCTTCTATACCTAATGGAGGTTGGTATGGAAGGAATTCTTACCATAATGATGGAACCAGTATTCAAAGTGAGCCTCTTTCACTCCAAGTCTAGAATGCTTTATGTCTTAATACTATTTGTTCTGACCATATAAAACTTGATTGACACATATATAAATCATAAAGTTATAAAAGGCAGTATAATTAGTTTTCTGGACAAAAGTTCCCAATGTATAAGTTTAACACTTGTTGCAATTATATTCATTATATGTTACTCTGGAAAAGCCACAAATATACCTGAAGCAAAATACAACCATTTATTTCCATCTACTGTGTGTTCAAACGTATCTTTCCCATCACAGTCGCTGAAAGGAAATCTAATATAATTTCTATAAGACTAAATGATGAAAAAATTGTTCTTATTTATACATTAAAACTCTGAATTGAGTTGACCATAAGTGATAAATTTATATGAAAATAAAAACACTTATTTATTTCTTAAATCTGACACAACTATTCTTTTTAGTTCAAAGATTTGTATAGTTTTATTTCAGTGTATTTATGTGTATTTGTGTGTATGGGTCCCATAGAGGCCAGAAGAGAGCAATGGGTTCCCTGAAGCTGGGGTTACAGGTTATTGTCATCCACCCAATGTAGACGCTGGGAACCAAACCCTATTTTTCTTGAAGAGCATCAAGAGTTCTTAAGTTCTGAGCCATGTCTCCAGCACCTGTCACATATACTCCTCATAAACTTGATTTAGCCTCATTTTCCTGTATTGGAGGTTCTAGGAGACCATGAAGGTACACAGTCGCCCTCAGGAAGCACAGAGCACACAGAGATAACATGTTTGTATCTAATTATTTATTTGTGATAACTTCTAAGATTTCAAATATATGTAGTGTTTAAAATTTTAGAAATATTTAGACGTATATATGTGTATGTCTTTTAAAATTAAGCTTGAATTTTATTTGAAGCCTGCTCTTCCCTTAAAAAAAATGATCAATTGACTTTCTTATGTCTGATGGCAGCAAATGCAATTAAACTAACAACCAAGACTTTGAAAGGTCCTAGGACAACGTGTACTACAATAACAACTGATTTGACAAGGAAGAAGACCACTGGCAAAAGAGGATTTCTCTGCCTTTTTGTGCCAGAACTCAGATATAATAGAGAGCTGACAGTCACTGGTCCTTCAAGCCCCACCAGGCAAAGTCTATCTATTATCCAAGAAAACAGTGTATGTTTCTTAATAAGTATGAAATATAATTCTCATGCAAGAATACATTTGAGTTATTCAGAAATTTGAAATCCATCTCTCTCAGGCCTGCATTTTTATTTATGCTCTGCTTTCAAAGACATTCCCAAAACCTATCTGGTTTAAATTCTCCTCATAAATAGTTTGTCAATGTGTCTATGGGAAAAATGATGACATCCATATTTCCCTGAAAAATTAGCTACCTCCATTTGTTTTCTTACATGAGGAAAACAGAATACAAGTATATTTGTACTAAAATAAAATTATGTCAAGTTAACATAACTACAGAAGTTGTGTTCATTAAATTTTGAGAAACCGAAAGTTCTCATAATTTTAAACAATGGTATTCAAAGCCCAAGACTGTAGCATGGCACATTTAAACAGATAGTGCTTGAGGTGCAGTCCCTGCCTGAGCTTACAGCACCATGACTCACTCAACATATGAGCAAAGTAAAAATTATGAACAATACTCATATGCTTTGTGAAATTCTCCCCCACCAACTCTCTCCCAGTTGAAGACTGGATCCACACTAGGGAGAAATGGAAATTAATAGGTAGATAAATAGTGATGCCAGAAGAAATTGTTGGAAGAAACTGATTGTACACTAAACACTTTCAGAGTGACCTCTTCTGTACTTGAACACAGGTTTATTTAAGAAACAACAGTCAGAACTAAATAGAGAAAGTCTTATGAACCACATTTAAATTGAATATAAAAAAACAATCTTGTGGGCATGAATCCGAGAAATTATTCCTTATTTCTGGATTTAACAGTTTTAAGTCATAGATTTAATTGAGTCAAAACTTTACCCTAGAGCCTCATGGCTTACATAGTTACATAGTTACATGTTACTAGGCCTGATTAACCTATTGTGAGCTCCATAACCCACAAAGTATATGACAAAAATGGGCTTCCACAATTTATCTTCTGGTATAGTACCCTGATACCTGCCACACAACAATGCACATGTGCTCACAAACATACCCATACAGTAATTATTTTTTAATATCTAGGTTTGGGCTGAGCAACATAACTTAATGGGTCAAAGCACTTAATGCAAAACCTAATGACCTGAGTTTACTTCTTGAGACCCACATAAAGGTAGAGAGAAAAAAATAAATTCCACAGAGGTATTCTCTGACTTCAATATACCATACACAAGGCATGGAATGTGTGTACACAGAAAGAACACACACAATAAGAGTATTTTTAACTTATCCCATATTATCTACTAGAGGTAAATATACTGATTCATTTGATTATCTTGCAAACCCTGGTACAGTTAGACATTCTTTGATTGGTTATTATCACCACTAAACACACAGAATTTTGTTAAAGGTTTAACATTTATACATATAGACATGTATGGCATCAAAACACATAAGCATTTCCAGTAACAGTACTTTGTGCTGCATCAGAGCATAGATATTTTTGTTTATTATATATTATTAAAATGCTGATTAAAGTTACAATGAAATTATGCAAAGTATTTTAATAGTGATTAGATTAATTTGTGATTAGATAGTACACTCCTCTATTAAAATAATTACATCACATGTCTGTTTTGCAATGTTACTATACAAATTATACCAAGAATGTTCCCTATAATATGTCAGAATGTGCAAAATATTTTGTCAAAATAAATCCATAGTCCATTTTCTTTAAGGACAGATTTATTTAATGCAGAAGTAGACTTTAAGTAATACCAGTTTTGTGCTAGAGTGCTAGTATATAAATATACTAGACCGAATATTGACCAAAACCTAATGAACAGAATCCCCATGGCAATAGAGCTAGGAAGATGCTGACACTGTTGATAGATGCTAATGAGAGGAGGCTCCATGTTTTCTAAAACCACTAATGGGACAGATTCTTCAGAGAAGGAAAGTAGTTTTCCCAAGAACTCAGAGATGATATTATTTGGTTTCTTACTTATCAAGCAGTGCCTCGGGATTTCAATGTAGATACAAAACAAAAATTGAAATGTGTGTATTGGAGAGGCACAAATGATGAACTGAGACAATTAGTCTAGTTACCAAAGACTTAACAGCAACTTCAAGCCAAATTGCAATCAACAAGAAGAAATCAGCCTTTGAAGACTTTCACAGGAAATATAAGGAAAAGGCAATCATGATATATTTCCATTTATAGAAGCAAAAAATCGCATCTGGACATCTGTGAAAAGTATTGAAATGAAAGTTTATTCAAAATCTGAAGAGAAAGAGTGGAAATACTCTGAGATAAAATCCATGAGCATTAGAAGATATGTAGTATTTGCTGGATTTTCTGAAATAGATTCTAAAATTTAGAAAAAGTTCTGATGAGGAAAGAAAGACAAAAATATTTGAAGGTAAAATACCTACGATTTCAAAGCATTCAAAAAAGAATCAAGGGCAAAAGCAATAATAACAAAATGAGTGTGAGGGCACTAAAGCATATAAATGCTTACTTTGACACAGTAGTGTTTTAATTTGACAAAAGAGCAATATCTTTAGCTTTTCTATTCCTTTTTCTATGTGATATAAACTGCTTTTAAATGAAAAAGCAGTAAGGAAGCAGTAACCTCATGAGAAAATAAATAATCCAAATTGCATAGTCGTTTAACTTGCATTAAGAAGACAAGTGTCTAACATAAGCTGTCCTATGTTAAGATGGGGAGGACGAGAAACAAGCCAAAATAACCTTTAGCGTGAGAGACTGATATATGGTGAAACCTAAGGAAAAAAAAAAAAAAAAACCTGTGGTGAGCCTTGAGTATGTGAAGTCCTGAGTGAATGTGTATTGTTGACATAGCAAGAACACTAGCCTCACACCCTTGGAGAAACTGCAGTTTTCCTTGCCATAATGAGGTTCAGAGGAAATGGACAATGCTTTCCCTTCTGGTCCATATGTGGGTACCATAGCTTTCTCCTTCCATGGGTATTTACAGCCTGAAGACTGCTCTATAGAAACCCCTCCTACTGAGACTAGCTAAACCTGTTTCTTTGATTCAGCTGTGTACCACAGGGACTGCCTCCTTGTTAATCTGTATGTAATAGTCCCAGCACTTTGTTCAGCTGTATGCAATAACCTTGCCTTATTATTCAGTTCTACATAATAAGTATGATGACCTCCCCAGGTACTGGGGTTTCTCTATCAAAGAACCTAGTCAACCTGGCCCCAGCATTCCTGTCTGTCTATCTGTCTGTAAGTATGTCATTTCTTTATTCCCTCATGTCCCCACCCAATCAGGTCCAGTCTTAGGATCCATCAGCAACAAACAAACTTACAGAAGTCTTCATTCTTCTTTCACTGGCAAATGATACAGATTTTCACTGGGATAAGCACCAAAAAGTTACAAATGCTTCCTGGACTAGGAGAAATAACACTTCCAAATGACCAAATGCTTCCCATCCTGATTCAGAAATGTGGACCTGAAGGCATTCTACTTAAGATCTACTATCTAAAATGCAATATAACAATCCCCAAAATTTAAAGACACCATTGAGAAAAGCAGGCAACTATATGTACTGTGCCATGCTTCTAAGTGTGAAGAAACAGTGGGTGAAGCTCATATGATTGCATCAATGATTCTAAGAACTTCCTCCAGGTTGCCTTTATGATAAAACTTCTCATGCAGAAAGGAGGAAAATAGTGTGTAGCATGGACTTAAGCAATGCATTGTCTAGTTAATTCCAGTATCTTCTATGCCTTCAGATACACTCAAGTGCTATTAATTTAGTGTCACTTTTCATGACATAGATCTTTATGCTTGGTATGCACTGTTGTGAAAACCAAGAGATATGGTAGCTTTAATTTTCTGAATGACTTTGGATAACAAACAAGCTTGACTTGCCTGCCAATGTGACAGCTTGTCACCTTCCTCCCAGAGCCTGTCTTTGGCTGCCACAAAGAAAGTTCAAAGCTACCTGCAGGAATTTTGAAAAGAAGAGAAGAAAACAAAAAGTTTCTTGAGTAAGACTGTGGAGTCACTCTCAGTATTAGTTAGATATCTTGGCAATAAAAAATAAAAAGATACAGAGAAACTACACATGAGGCAACTTTGGTCTAACATTTAAAACCAGGAAGAAAAGTAGATTTCACTTTCCAAAGATTTCAATGATGATAATATGCAGAATCTGGGAAGGGATCTGATAGCAGAAGTAAATTAGCACAGTCTCAAGAAGTCACAGTATAAAGAGAACAAATTGCTTTCACTAGACCTCTTTCTTTGATTTCCTAACCTATAAAATTTAGGAAGTCTCTAGATTTCTGTTAGGTTTTAGTAGGGTTTTTTCTCACTGTTTCTGGGAAACATGCTAGATATAGAGAACTTACATGTATGTTCAGTAACCACATTCTTGAGATTTTTACTTTAGAAGAATATTAAAATGTATATAATGGCCTCTAGATTAGTCCTCCAGCTATGTATTTTTTTAATGCCCAGAACAAAACAAAAACATTTTAAGTAGGTGTACCTGTACAAGAATGTTAAGAAGCTAAAAGGAAGAGTATATGCATTTGCAGACTGAGATAGGAGAAAGCACTATGATATGCACTGAAGGGTTAGATCCAACAAAACATGTTTCACACAAAAACTTATCATTTAATCGTTAAAAGTCCAATGTCACATTAATTCAATAGAGATGGCATAGCTTATTATCAGCATATGTCATAAAAATAGAATCATAAAAATTAACGAAACAATTTCAACTTAATATATTTTTAGTAGCTTCAGAGAATGGTGATTAATTGTACCTCTCTCACATTGTCTAGAAAAAAACATAGGAAGGATGAGAGAATGTGTCCAGAAGAGAAATATGGGTTGCAATAATTAAAAAATAAAAATTAAAAAAAATAAATCTAACCTTGAATTTGGGTTGCTGATCCTGAAACAAATTCAAGACATTCAAGGTCACCTTTACATAGTCAAAGAACTGCTACATAAAACAAAACTTTAGTTTGTTGCTTTTTAGTCAAGTAATAAAGAGATAATTAGGTAGAAGCAACGAAATAGATTAGATCCAATATGAGAAAGGCTACTGCAAGAGACATGTTAGAAAAGGAGGGGGCACAGTTCCTGGCATGGATGGCGGTTAGTCACAAACCAAATAGGAAGTTTAGCCGAATGTTGTAGAAAAGATTCAACACCATTCCATGGCATTTTTTAATTCTGCTCCCTATAATATCAGAATCTCCAACAGTGGGAGGTCTGTTTGGTTCTTTCAAGCATCCTAGTTGATTGAAATCATCACCCATAATTTGAAAACACTAGATAATTTCTAAATTCTTTGACAAGCATGAGATTTGTTGATCAAGACATGATTTCCTCTTAGTTAATTGACAGTAATTAAAACATGGAAAGAGTGGAAGCTTTAACAAAAATGAGGATTAGGGAAATCAATGTTTTGCATTTCTATAGGAGGTTTATACAGAATACAGTAAGATTTTGAGAAACCATTTTTCCAATACTTTTGATGAGTTTGTTATGCTCACATTTGCTACATGTGCATTAAGCATACATATATATTTCTGCAATGATTATTTTAACTAGTAGGGCTTGGATAAAGATATCCAAAGTCCCTTATTTTATGTGTGTGTATACATACATACATATATATATATATATGACCTATATATTCAGTGCACTTGTAACATGATAATTGTAGTGGAATAAAGGAAGGTAACAGCTGAAATTGTAATGAAGCTTCTTAGCAAGTTACTGCTCAGCATTTTAAAACAATAATTATGGATAATGTTCAGGTCATATAACACATTTCATAGAATCATGTAGTTTTATAAATAATTAAAGTAACTAAAACTTTTAGCCAAGGAGACACATTGAACTTGCTACTTTAAAATACAATTTGAAATTTAAAAACATATAAGGTGCATTTCATTTCCTTTTAAATCTTTGAAGAATTTCAAAACTGGTGAAAATGCTTCTGCTAATATGGATGCCTTGTAACCAGACAAATGGTCTGAGATATGGAATATGTTCCTTGTTAACATAATCAGATATAGTTGAAGAAAAAAATATTTGAGGAGAAAAAAATAAGCTGAAGTGTTGACTCAGCAAGAAAGAGTTCTTGATACTCAAGAATGAGAATGTGAGTTTAGATTTCCAGGATTTATGTAAAACAAGGAGTTACTGTTCACCATATGCCTAAAACCCCAGAGTTATGATGGGCAGACACAGTTGGATTGTGGGGGATGTCTGAATGCCAACCTAGAACCACATTCAGGGAGAGACCCTGTCTCAAGGGAATAAGATAGGGAGTGTTATAACAAGACACCTGACATCCTCCTCGGGCCTCCATAGGCACAGGCATGTGCACTTATACACATGTGTGTCCATATGCACACACACACAAGCACACTCAGAGAGAGAGAGAGAGAGAGAGAGAGAGAGAGAGAGAGAGAGAGAGAGAGAGAGAGACAGGAAGGAAATGAAGAGAAAAGTAATGTCTATACAGCGGGCTCTGGCCATGCAGCAGTGCAATTGAAGAAGTACTGTGGTTTGTAGAAGACATTTCTCAATCACATTCAGAGGACTATAATCTGGATTTCCTGATGAAAATGTGTATACTCAGAGTAGAGAGGGCAAATGTAGGTTTTGAGGTACACAACTATAGATGCTTACTTCAGTTTTCAAGTTCTTGCTCTCTGTTGTTACATTCTAGTGAAAATGGCACAGATGTTTGTGTCAAAAAAAATTTATACAACCACAAAATTAACAGCAAAAGAAAAGGAATGAAAATAGAGTTAGTAATATTTTAGTATTTATTGTATAATAATAGAAAATTGCAACTATCAATAATAGGACGTAAAAGCTCTAAATCATAAACACCGAAGTCAACTTCAAACATGTAAGTTGTGAATCACAGAGCAGCTGATTCCCATGGATGTTCCCTTACCCTAAAATCCCATATGATCATACACATACTCTGATTGTTTTCCCAGCATTTTGCCCAAGATTATATTTATCACTCAGACCAAGTTGATTGTTGAAAGTTTAAGAATGTGTTTGTTCTTTAAGGGTCTGGCCACAGGGAGTTTAATCATTCTCCAGTAAGTAAATGAGTAGCATGAATGAGCATTTTGGTAAATGGGGAGATCATGAGTGGGTATGAATGCCAGAGATCTGATAACTGAGTTTGATGGGGTGCATGATGAAAAAAATAATAAATATATAAATAAAAATACATAAATAAATAAAAGAATCATGGAATTTTTCAAAACATTAAAAAAAAGTAATACATTGTTTAGCGTCCTTCTTAGCTCAGGAAGAGGAAATTCACTAAACTAACAAACTGCCCAACATAAGCGGCCATTGCAAACAAGCTAGAATTTTATACTGAAAGTCAGGTTTGAAGACCTCACTGTGAGCCATTGCTTCCCTACATCACCATTTAAACCACATTATATACATAGCCATAGGCTTTCATGATAAGGGACGATGCAATCATGTTCATGCTGCTTGAGCCTCCCTGGCATTCCCCTGCTCTGACATTTTTATTCTAAGCAAGTAGAAACTACAAGCAACCTAAGAAGCCTGATTAATATGAGACTTCTGAGGAAGTTTTGAACCGCTCATTGCCTGAAAGCAGGACTTCCACCTGAGTGGTATCGATACTGAGCATCTAAGGTTGCTGCAGTGCCCCAGAGGACTGCACTGCCAGGAGGTGTATACTGATTTCAGATTTAATCCTACAGAGTCAAACAAATTATTCTGAGGTCTTATCAATAATGGAAGCCCTGTAAAAAGGGACCTGCTTTATCTCTCTTCTTTCTCCTCTACTAATCTTACCAGCTTCGAAACTTGTATTCTCATCTAAATGTGAGTTTGAGGCAGAAGGGTCGGTATCCATGCTGCTGACTGCTATATATATTCTTGCTAAGGGTTCAAATGCACAGAAAGATTAATGGAAGCGACTCTTTTTGCCAAAATTTAGAATCATAAATTTACCTGAAGTCAGTTTTTTTTTTTTCATTTAGTGTAGAGGAGAGACTAGTGAGCAAATTATTTCTCTTTTGTTTTTCTTCCTCCGAGACATCAGGGGAGGAATGACTTCTCCCAGCATCAATGCTTACGGAGACTGTGCTTTTCTGAGTGTTCTTCCTAGTGAGGCACAAGTGGCTTCCAGCTGGCCCCAGTGAAGAGACTCTGCTCTGAGGCTCACAGCATAAGCAGGGAGGCTTGGTAAAAGCAGTGAAGAGAGACATAGTGGGAAGCAACTCACCTCCCTCAGTGGACTCTGAACTTTTAAGACACACTACTTTGTAGTACAAGCCTGGTTAGCCCTAAGGGACCATGCTATAAGACAATGGAATTGATTATAGGGGTGACTATTTCATTTTATCTCTGGAAAATGCAATGGAAGTTTAAAGGGATGATGAGATATATAATCTCAAAGCTTTTAAACACAATCTAATTTTAAAAAAAACAAAGTTAGGTAGTCATCCTACGCACTGATAAAAGGAAATATCCAAGATGGCTGGCATGAAAGTTTGAAAACAAATTTTAAGTATTGTAACCTGAAATTGATTGGTTTCATTAGGAACTCATTGTTATGGTACTTGCATACATGCGTTAGAAGAAAACAACAACAACAACAACAACAACAACAACAAAAAGGAACAGCCAGGCATGGTGGCACATGCCTTTAATCTCATCACTTGGGAGGCAGAGACAGGTGGATCTCTTTGAGTTGGAGGCCAGCCAGTCTATAAGTGAGTTCAATGATAGCCAAAAAGAAGAAG